>OX578150.1:128535664-128711812 GCA_951213105.1 Amaurobius ferox | reverse complement strand
ACTTAACCTTATTATTTCTTTTTATTTTAATGTTCCCCAATGCACGTTATTAGACAATATCCCTTTTTCAATCGATTGGGACAAGAGGTTTGTATTTCTTTGCATTCGTTTCCCATTTTGTGCCCCCCCCCCCCACTTCTCTCCCAGTTTCTGTGTACTTAATTTTTACTCGCGTAATCATATTCTCTAAATTTCTTCTTTTCAATTCCGTACAATACATACTATATGGGGTGGGACGGTCCAGTGGTTAGCCCGCGGAGATTGCACTGGAATGACCCGAGCTCGATACCCGTCTCTGCCCAAACTGTCCCGGAGTTCAAGAGTAAAACGGGCATAGGGACAGTTTAGACAGTGTCCCTGTGTCGAGGAATACGGGCCCACTGGGTTCCGGTCTAAATTAGGTGGCACATCTCGGCCGTCCAATCAGATACCTCTCATACATTCGGGTAGGTCGGAAGGATGGGG
The DNA here is from genome assembly GCA_951213105.1 of Amaurobius ferox. Taxonomy (NCBI): domain Eukaryota; kingdom Metazoa; phylum Arthropoda; class Arachnida; order Araneae; family Amaurobiidae; genus Amaurobius; species Amaurobius ferox. The sequence continues at coordinate 128,711,347 of OX578150.1, read as the reverse complement.
TCGAAGAACATGGAGAATATATAGTATATGCATAGGGAAATTATTATAATCGGGGGTTGAAAACTCGAATTCGAGCTTTCGGTGAATTCAAAACGTTATGGCATCAAGATTGATATTAATTATGTGCACTATCTTTTAATAAATTCTTAATTCTTTAGGGGGTTGATATAGTTTTTACTTTCTCATAGTATTGTATAGAGAAAATATTTTTACATGAAAATTTTCTATTTTGAGACCGATAAACACGTTTTAGGACCTTCTAAATAGAGTCGAACACGTTTAGAAATATGCCCGGAATTAGAAATATGCGTGTTTGTGTACGCGATAACTCAAGAACAAATGCAAAAATGAGCATCTAAATTTTATATATAGATACATTATGTAGAAAACTAAAACTAAGTAGAATTTTTAGTTTTCTAAATGCATGACATTCCCGTGATTAGAACTCGAACGATTTAAATTTGAAGATTTTCATAGTGTTATTAGTTTCCCTACAATACATGGTAATGCATAGTGAAAGTATTAGAATCGTGTCAAAAATCGCATCTGGACTTTTTGACGGATCTAAACTTTTCGAGCATCCTAGAACACGGAAAACTATTTTTAGAGCTCCGTGTGTGTGTCTGTAGGTAAGTCATTTACGGGTGACTCTGGTGCTGCTTAGATTTTAGTATGATTTGAAGAAAAAAAGCTGTCCTTTTTTTTCTTTTTTCTTTTTTTTGCAAAAATGGCCCGCAAAAATCGCCAACATCTAAAATGAAAGCAATTAAATGCTTGTTTTATACCTAATTTTTTATCGTGAAAAAAATAAGAAAACACTATTATTCTAGGACCAGCCGTTCTCGAGATATTTTAGTTTTTTGCCACGCCGTGTGAAAATAAGTCCAGTTGCCGAAAACGAAAGTTGAATTAAAAATGCAAATTCAGTGTCATTTCAAATAACTATGCGTGCTACTTTTTGCAATTAAACTAAATTTAAATTAATAAATTATAAAAGGAATGAAGAGACAAATAAGTCGAGTCTGTAGGGAAAGTCATGTGCTGCCCACATTAGACTGTTTCTTGTGGATAACAATAATTGTCAGAACACAATGGTCGTAGTGTGCAGTTTATGGTGAGAAATCGATAGTCTTAACTACAATGGACATGTTGGTGGTATCCGAATAGTTTATATTAACATAAATGGGCCAAATGCATACGACTTTACTAAGCTGTTGCCAACTTGAAAGGATAAACTTTTAAAGAATTTTTAAGAAATATTTTAAAATAATAATTTGGGTACGAAATCTGGAATAAATATTTTTTTTCCTTTTCATTTCGATAATGATTGTGATATACGTAGAGCTAAACACTGTGAAAAATGAAAGTAGAAAAATGTTGAAAGGATACATATACTCAATGTTGTTATAAAGGATATTTAATAATATAATATACTAGCAGCATACCCGTTCTTCGTACGGAGTATATAATATCAAGAAACTTAAAATTCACAATCATGTGCAAATTCCTATAGTATACTAAATGATATTTTTAATCAAAATATTCTGTTAAAATATTTAATATAATACTCCTAAAAAGAAGTTTAAGAATATCTGTTCTCGCTATACAAAATTATTTTCACGGGCAGATCTGAAGAATAAACATCCTGGCCCTTTTTGTAAGTAAATTTACTAAGCGACATATCATTTGCTTCAAATAAATTGGTGGAAAAAATATCGTCTAAATAATGCGATCTCTATCGAAGGTTTGGCGACATTTTCGTCAATTTAGTGACATTTTAAAAAATCGCCAAATTTTTCATCAAGTGGGACTACAGAACTGACAGTCCCACTTAGCGACAAATTGACGAAACATCATCACAATACTATCCCCTAACAAAACGCAATTCATTTCATTTATTTAGCGCAATTTTATCAATTGCAAGGTATTTTTATGGATTTACAAACATTTTTATTAATTTGGTGACCTTTTAAAAATTCGCTAAATGTGTTACTAAGTAGGACGGTTGCACTGACAGACAAATGCTAACAAAACATCATTTCAATACTCTCTTCTAATGAAACAAAATAAATTTCATTGATTTACGTCGTTTTAACAAGTTGAAGTCATTTCCGTCAATTTAGCAACGTTTAAGAAAAGTTGCCCAGTTAGCGATATTCTGCCATATTCGTAGCTCTGAATTTGCAGATCTAAATAAAACATTTTGATCCCGTTTGTATATACTAAATGAAAATACTAAATATGTATTACAAGACATACCCGTTCTGTTTCAACAATCGGCTAAAAAATGAGTTTATTGGCTAAACACAATATATGAGTTTAATAGCTAAACACTATATATAAGTTTGAAAACTCTTTACCAAAATAAATAAAAGTGATATAAGCAATCCGCAATTAATGTAATTAAAAGAAAAATCAAACCGTTCATTTATAAGATATATTTTTATAACCATTTATTTATTATTCAATTCGGACCGCCGCGTTGTGGGTTCAAGTCCCACGTAAGGCAAGGATGTTTGTGTTGTGGGCGCAGTGTGTTCCGCCCCCCTCTGGTGCGCCTGGGGCAACGTCCTAGGACGGCTAAATGGTTCACGTTCTGGCCTCTGACAATGGCGAATGATGAAAGTCAAGTGCTTGGCCATTTGATAGGGGAAAAAAAAATTATTCAATTCGAAAAAAAGTAATAAACATTAACAAACACATTTAATTTAATTACGTTGCCGAGCAACATGATATAAGACAGAATTTTCCTCATAAAATTCTAATAATTAAATAACCATTTTGATTTCTTAATACTTTTAATTGTTGATAAAAAGCTTGTGAAAAATAAACCATGGTGATAAAATTTCCATTGAAATTCACGTTTCAAACATTTATCGCTTCAAACAATTTTTTAGAAAGTAACTAATAAACGCAAAAATCTTCCACCAATCTCAGAAATAAAGTTTTAATTCACTTTCACGTTTTAAACAAACGAATTCCAACCTTTTTGTTTGGAGGAACCAGGGAGTTAGAGAGTAGAACTCCTAGGAAAACGTTTTGTTTTTCATTAATATCTCGACAACCCCTGATCTTAGAAACTCAAAACTTGGATGAAATTTAAGGAAATTTATTTCAAGGCTACGCATAAAATTTCATTAAATTCGGTTTAGCCATTCTCCCGTGATGATGAGACAATCGAAAGTTTCGTTTTTCACTAATATCTCGAGAACCACTGGTCGTAGAAACTCGAAATATAGATTAAATTTTAAGTGGGGCTATTTAAAGGCTACCCACAAAATTTCATCAAATTCGGTTCAGCCGTTCACCCGTGATGATGGGACAAACAGACAGACCGACAGACAGACAGATTTTCAATTTTATTTATATAGACTAGCAGCATACCCGTTCTTCGTACGGAGTATATAATATAAAGAAACTTGAAATTCATAATCATGCCCAAATTCTTATAGTATACTAAATGACATGTTTAATCAAAATATTCTGTTAAAATATTTAATATAATGCTCCTAAAAAGAAGTTTAAGAATCTCTGTTCTCGCTATATAAAATTATCTTCATGGACATATCTGAAGAATAAAACATCTTGGACCCCTTATGTAAGCAAATATAAAAAAAAATATGGAATTGAATCAATATATGCAAAATAAAAGCGTTAAAATTGTATGGGACCCGTACTAATTATATGCGCGAATATTAGAAAATATAACCTGTATTAGTAGATTACATGTATAAATTGAAAATACCAATAAACCCGTAATCTTTAAATTTGAAGACAGTCATTTAATCCAATATATGTCAAAATTAAAGTGCTAAAATTATATGGGAAGATATACACGTACTACTTATAATGTCGTAGATTTGAAGATATGTCCGATTATTAGTAGAAGATTACCCGTATTACAATATGAGTCTCAAATATCTTTGCTAAAATACAACAGACGACGTAATAAATTGAAAATATCAATAACCCCCTTAATTTTCATACCAGAAGGCCGTACTTGATTCCAATATATATGACAATATATGTCAAAATATATGCCAATATACCTGTACTACTTATATTCTCGTAGGTTAGAAGATATACCCGTGCATTCCTAGAAGATTACTCGTACAACGTACAATATGCGTGTGTTAGCAATTTTTGCCGCAATAAAACAATGGCGTAATAACTTAAAAATATCAACAATCCCTGAATCAATAATTCCGGAAAATATCAATAATAATAATGTTTAAACCTGAAGAGTATAATTGATATTATCCAGTCCAAAATGAAATGGCAATGAAATTTATTTTATATACATATCTTCATTATTCAAATCGGAAAGGATTTAATAAAAATCGTCTGCCGCATAAACCCATTGGATTTAAATCCGTTGCTAAGCGACATGATATCATTTGCTTCAAATAAATTGGTAGAAAAAATATCGTCTAAATAGTTATATTTCTATGGAACATTTGGCGACAGTTTCGTCAAATTAGCGACATTTTAAAAAATCGCCAAATTTATCGCCAAGTGGGACTGTAGAACTGACAGTTCCACTTTGCGACAAATTGGCGAAATATCATCTCAATACTATCCCCTAACAAAAAACAATTAATATCATTTATGTAGCGCAATTTTATCAATTTCAAGATATTTTTATAGATTTGAAAACATTTTTATCAATTTGGTGACATTTTAAAAATTCGCTAAATGTATTACTAAGTGGGATGGTTGGTCTGACAGATAAATGCTAACCAAACATCATTTTAGTACTCTCTTCTAACAAAACAAAAAAAAATTTCATTGATATGTAGAAGACCCAAGCCACACGACCAACCCGAAGGTTTATGGCAGCTGTTTGTGTTGAAGACCCAGACCGTCCGGCTCGTCCTGAGGACTTGAGCATCTATTTGGACGGCAGCTGTTTGTGTGTCGTTTATATCAATTTGGCGACATTTCCGTCAATTTGGCAAAGTTTAAGAAAAGTTGTCAAATTAGCGATATCCCTCCAAATTCGTAGCTTTGAATTTGCAGATCTGAATGAAACATTCTTATCCCGTTTCAATATACTAAATGAAAACACTACAATTGTATTAGAAGATATACCCGCTCTACTCTTTTTCTGTTTCAACAATCGGCTATATGAATTTATTGGCTAAACACAATATATGAGTTTAGTAGCTAAATACGATATAAGCTTGAAAACTCTTTGCCAAAATAAGTGAAATTGATGTACGCAGTCAGCAATTAATGTAATTAAAAGAAAAATCAAACCGTCCATTCATAAGATATACTTTTATATCCATTTATCCATTTATTTATTATTTAAATCGAAAAAAAATAATAAAAACATTAACAAACACATTTAATTTAATTGCGATGCCGAGCAACATGATATATCCTCCTAAAATGTTAAAATTTATTAACCACTAACAGCACACCCGTTATTCGTACGGAGTGTATAATTTAAAGAAACTTAAAGTTCGCAATCATGTGCAAATTCTGTTAAAATATTAAATTTATTGCTCGTAAAGAGAAGTTTAAGAATATATGTTCTCACTATGCAAAATTATCTTCACGATCAGATCTGAAGAATAAAACATCCTGCCCCCTTTTGTAAGCAAATTTACAGAAGAAAAAATAGGAATTGAATGAATATATGCAACCCCGTACTAATTATATTGTCGCAGATCAGAAAATATGCCAATTTGTTAGTAGAAGATTACCCGTATTACAATATGCGTCTCAAAAATATTTGCCAAAATAAAAGAGATGACGTAATAAATTGAAAACATCAATAATATCCGTACTCTTTATACCAGAAGGTCGTAATTGATTCCAATATATGCCAATATATATCAAAACATATGTCAATATACCTGTACTACTTATATTCTCGTAGATTAAAAGATATACACGTGTATTTGTAGAAGATTCGTACAACATACAATATATGAGTTTAAACAATTTTTGTCATAATAAAATAATTGCATAATAACTTGAAAATATCAATAATCCTTGAATCAATAATCCCCGAAAATATAAATAATAACAATTTTTAAACCTGAAGACCGTAATTGATATTATCCAGTCAAAAATGCTATAAGAAAAATCAAATCGTTCTTTTCTAAAATATATTTTTATATCCATTTATTTATTATTCAAATCGAAAAAATAATTATTAAAATTAACAGACAGATTTAATTTAATTGCGTTTCTGAGTAACATGATATAAGATAGAATCTTATAACATGTTAAATATGTCATGTCTTATAACATAAACTGCGAAATTAAATAACGATTTTGATTTCTCTATACTTCTCATTGTTCCGCAAAAGCTTGTTTTAAATAAACCATGAACCATGGAGATAGATTTCCCCTTTAAATCATGTTTCAAACAATTCATGTTTTCAGAAAGTGACTAATTAACGCAAAAAATCTCCCATCAAACTCAGAGATTAAATTTTAATTCACTTTCAAACGATTTTCAAGCTTTTCGTTTGGATAAACCACGGAGTTAGGGAGTAGAACTCCTGGGAAAAAGTTCCGTTTTTCATTAATATCTCGACAACCCCAGGTCTTAGAAACTCGAAACTTGGACAAAATTTATGGGGGCATATTTCAAGGCTATTCACCAAATTTCATTAAATTCGGTTCAGCCGTTTTTCCGTGACGATGAGACAAACGAAAATTTCGTTTTTTACTAATATCTCGAGAACCACTGGTCGTAGAAACTCAAAACACGGATATAATTTTAAGTGGGGCTATTTCTGGGCTACCCACAAAATTTCATCAAATTCGGTTCAGCCGTTCTCCCGTGATGGTGTGACAAACAGACAGACAGACAGACAGACAGACAGACAGATTTTCATTTTTATTTATATAGATTGTATACAGAATAAGATTATAAAGAGTAATTATATCATAAAGAATACAAGAAAGAATAAGGAAATTATTGTATTATGAATTATATTATAAAAGTATTATAAAGGATATCTTTTATTACATAGGTTTTGTTATATAAAGGATTACATTATAAAGGGTAATTATATTATAAAGAATACAAGAAAGAATAAGGAAAGGATTGTATTGTAAATTATATTATAAAGGATATTTTTATTGCAAAATATTTAATATATAAAGGATTATATTATAAAGGATAATTAATACAAGGATAAGGAAATTATTATATTATAATGAAAAGGTAAAAAAAGGATTATATTATAATGAAAATGGTAAAGAAAGGATTATAAGTATATTATAATCCTTTATTATGAAACATTATATTATAATTACAAAGGCCAATTAAAAGTAATTATGCTATTTTTATATTATAAACGGTGTTTTGTAATATAATTTATATTATATGAAGGAACACATTATAAAGAATAACTATATTATAAAACGAATACAAGGAAGAATAAGGAAATAACTATATATTATAAAGAAAACGATAAAGAATTATATTACAAAGATTATATTATTATTATATCACAAAGACAAATCATAAAATATTATATTACAATTATATTGTGAAGGTTATTTTATAATATAATTTCGATTACAATTCGATATCAAAAGTTCAAGATAAAATAATATTCTATAAAACTAAAGAAACTAAAATAAACTACAAAATGAATCAGTAATATAATTATACGATTATGATAGAAATGTTGAAATAAAACAATTTTTTAAAATATGTGTTTTAATTGTTTACGGTTCTTCCTAGAGTAATGGATTTGGTCTTATTTATTGGTTTTGTTATCAAATATGATATATGAAACAAGAATTTGAATAATAAAAAACTCATGTGGGCAGCACATGACTTTCGCTACATACTCAAATTCATTTTCTCTTTCTTTTATCCATAATTCATTAAATTGAGTTAAATAGCACAAAATAACACAGTTGAAATGACACTCATTTGCAGTTTTACTTCAATTTTCATTCTTATTTGGCGACAAAGAAAGAATACGAAAAATCTAAAATATCTAGAGAACGATTAGGCTTAGAATTATGAGGTTGATCATATTCTTTTCGTTGTCAAAATTACGTAAAAAACAAGCATTTAATCCATACATTTGAGCACACGTAGCGTTTTAGATTTTAGTAATTTTCGCGGACAATCTCGTAATTAATAAAAAAAAATTAATACCAGAATCTAATTACGTAGTACTTACCAGAACTCTAATTACATAGTACACTTCCCACAGGTGGTTTATCTACCAAATTTTGTGAAATTGTCTCAATAAGTTTTTCAACTAGCGTGGATACATGCATTGCACAAAGACACACACACACATACACAGAGAGAGAGAGAGAGACGTCATACAAAAAATAGTGATTTCGGATTCTAGAGTGCTCGAAAAGTGCAGTTCCGTCGAAAATTCAAGTTGCGAATTTCGACAGAATTCCAATACTTTTCCTATACATTATATCAATGTATTGTATGGTAAGTAATTTAGCATATCAATTCTTTTATTTCTAGTTTTCAATTTTGTATGTCATACGGAAAATAAGAGCCAGAACTATATTTTTAATTTGTACCAAAATCGAATCAGCACCAGTGGATAGTTTAACACACTTGCAGGCAACCACTGCTATTATGTGAAGATAGGGTGCTAAACCATAGAAAAATTTTGTGACCTTAGCTCCACATTTCATGAAATATCGCCAACTTGGCGATTTTTAGAAGACACTGAAACTTTCTCGATTTCCCCATTCGTTTCGAAGATACGCCCTTTTTCTAGAGATTTCTATGGCAAGTATATACAAAAGTTATCGTTTAGTTTGACAGAGTTGACGTGATACGAGACAAATTGAATTGCGAGATATGTAAGTGTTTTGAGAATAAATTTGGATATTTTGTGAGTTAGTTATGCGTTTAACTTATGCTTTATTACATCTCGCTTACAGTTGTTTTGGAATCTTGTAAGATAGTTACAGTATTATTAGCCTATATTATTACTGTTTATGCTTATAAATGCTTTTAAATAAAAGTGTTAGTTATTCAGAAATTCGGGCTCACTTTTGTTTCCTGGGAATGCACTTACGATCTGACAGGATACATTGTAACAATACGCTGGCGTACGCACGCATAAATGCGATGGTAAAAGTAGTCAATTAGTATTCTAAATCACTCAAAATGTATAAATATATCAAAAAGTCGAATTTTCTACCCTATCACAATAAACTATATATTAATGAGGCAAATATTATTTTCAAAACTGTCAAATATGGATTGCAAGGAGAAAATATTGCTACTTCTTTTTTCATGCAACATTATAGCTTAAAATACGTATAAAATATTATTTACTAACTTTATTTTGTTATAAATAAAGAAATACTGCATTATTAAATATAAAAGGTACTTATCCAGATGAAGATGCTCAATTTCGATCAAAACAGTAAATGTGTACTTACCTATAAAATAAAAGGTAAAAGTTAATAACTAAATATCTAAAAATTAACAATTAAACAGAAATTTCATAAATAATAATTGCTATCACATAAATAGCAATCAGAAAGGTTTTTCATTAGCTTTAATGACAGATATACAGTTATACATAATTATAGCTAAACAAATAAAGCTAAACAATTAAACTGATAATTTTATGAAATTAGAATTTATATCTCCCTCGAGTTGAACTAGAGGAAAATATCTTTAACAGGTGTAACATAAGAAAAGTTTGGTGCATATGATTTTCCCTATAGACAAATTCATTTTCTTTTTCTTTCTTTCACAATTCACTAAATTGAGTTTAATTGTACAAAATAACAAATAGTTATTCAAAATTGCACAGAGTTCACGGTTTTAATTCAAATTTTATTTTCATTTAACGGCTATACATATTTTCAAAGCCGACGTGGCAAAAATGTGAAAATACTAAAATATCTCGAGAACGGTTTGTCCTCGACGGATGGGGGTTGGTCTTATTCCTTTCATCGTCAAATATTATGTATAAAACAAGGATTTAATTGAAACAATTTAACATACATAGTCTTTTATTTTAGATTTTAGCGATTTTTGAGAGCCATTTCGCAAAAAAGACAGGTTTTTTTGTTTAATGGTACCAAGAATGGTTTCTAGAACATACAATCCTCTCAGACTGAAATGGTCACGTTCATAGTCACAAAATCTTCCGACTGGTGGCGTTCCAACAGTCTAAATACGGCATCTGTCTTTCCCACCAGATGGCGCATAATATTATTAAAACGATAATAAAACAAGTAGAAAATATCTACCGGTAAAAAGTTCAAATGGAAGAGTATAAGAAAGCCTCTGTTTACATATATTGCACAGATTAACATATAGTATTCTGTGATATATTGGGTCATACCGGTGGTTAAAGTCTTTTAGACTAGGGGCCCCAAAACCGGAACACATTGCGTACTGGGATACTATGCGCAAAATCAAAAAAGACTAACTGATTCACCATCAGTATTCTCCGGAGAAAGTATTTATAAAGAGACGAAGTGATGGATAGATGAATAAATAAACTATAAAAAATGCAGGCGCTGATTTTTGAGCTAGGAGAGAAATAGAGAAAGCTTTTCCAAAAGGTAAGTTGCTTGGAAGGGGAAAAATCGCGAAGAAAAGGATATATAAAATTGGAGCAGTAATTTTTACCTTGTTTTCCGGAAATGAGGAGTGGGAGAAAAATGGCTGAAGTCCGGAAACAGGAGAAAGGATTGATTGGTAAAGCCAAAGTTAGTTCTGGGCAAATATTTCGGCTAAAGGACCGTATTGAGAATTAAAAGGGAAAAAAAAAACCTAATACACTTCAATTTTTTGGTTGGTGTAATCTATTAAAAAATTATAGATATATAAAAATATCAATTATTCCATATCGTTTATTATTTAGTTTATGCCATAAATTTCTCTCACAGTTAAGTACAAAATCGCCCTCCCTCTAACTGAAGAAAAAAAAATTTCCCAGAAAATCCTCAGCATTAAATAAAATGCACTTTCGCACGGATGCTCATTGCAAATTCAAATTTCGGCTCAATATTTTTGATTCAAGAAATTCTTTAAAATTTGAATCTTTACAGTTTCTTTTCTTCACGGCTCATTTTCATTATTTTCCCCATGTCGCAGTTCGAAGACTAGAAATTTCTTAGCAATCACCACTTCGTCAAATAATTCATTTACACTTATAACAGCACTTGAAAATGCTGTTATAAGTACTAATTTTAATAAATAAATGACATTATTACTATTTTTTTTAATTTAATCTAATTATTAAATTAAAAAAATTTAATAATTAGAATAAAATAAAATTAAAATTAATTGAATTATTAATTTTTCTGCAGCTGTTTTAATCGGAATATCACGAACCTTGAGCCACAAGAATTATCTTAATTATCCTTTATATTTTAATTATACTTTTATATTACCCTATTATATCTTAATTATCCTTTATATTTTAATTATACTTTTATATTACCCTATTATATCTTAATTATCCTTTATATTTTAATTATCTTAATTATCCTTTATATTTTAATTATACTTTTATATTACCCTATTATATCTTAATTATCCTTTATATTTTAATTATCTTAATTATCCTTTATATTTTAATTATACTTTTATATTACCCTATTATATCTTAATTATCCTTTATATTTTAATTATACTTTTATATTACCCTATTATATCTTAATTATCCTTTATATTTTAATTATACTTTTATATTACCCTATTATATCTTAATTATCCTTTATATTTTAATTATACTTTTATATTACCCTATTATATCTTAATTATCCTTTATATTTTAATTATCTTAATTATCCTTTATATTTTAATTATACTTTTATATTACCCTATTATATCTTAATTATCCTTTATATTTTAATTATACTTTTATATTACCCTATTATATATTAATTATCCTTTATATTTTAATTATCTTAATTATCCTTTATATTTTAATTATACTTTTATATTACCCTATTATATCTTAATTATCCTTTATATTTTAATTATCTTAATTATCCTTTATATTTTAATTATACTTTTATATTACCCTATTATATCTTAATTATCCTTTATATTTTAATTATACTTTTATATTACCCTATTATATCTTAATTATCCTTTATATTTTAATTATCTTAATTATCCTTTATATTTTAATTATACTTTTATATTACCCTATTATATCTTAATTATCCTTTATATTTTAATTATCTTAATTATCCTTTATATTTTAATTATACTTTTATATTACCCTATTATATCTTAATTATCCTTTATATTTTAATTATCTTAATTATCCTTTATATTTTAATTATACTTTTATATTACCCTATTATATCTTAATTACCTTTTCCCAAAATTGTATTTCAAAAAATAAATTTCAAACTGGGACAGAACGACAAACCGGCCGGGACTTCGGGATGTACCTTTAAACCGGGACAATCCCGGTGAAACGGGACGGACGATAAGCCTGTAGATATGCTTAATGTGTACACTCATGGACCTTTCTTTGCAAATTTATTAAGCTACTTAAGGACTTTTCCCACGAACATCAGAAGATTGTTATAAACATCAGGAACTCTTTTTAACATCGAGGTATTGAAAAGAACTCTGAATTATTGTACTTATCCATTCTCAGCTCTACACAACCGGATTTCTCCCGATTTTCCACGTTATACGCAACCGCCCACAGCTTTGTCCTCTAAGGGGGGGGGGGGGGGAATCACCTGGAAATGCCCAATAAAAATATAAAATTTCAAGTTTTCAACGCGATGCTCTGTGAATAAATAGAATTTCTCCCCCCCCCCCCCCAAAAAAAAAAAAAAAAAACTACATTCTGCCCCCCGAATTGATGCTGTCTAACCCGAGGCATTATATTTCAAACACGACGTTTCCACAAATGTATAAAAATGGTCTCCCACAACATTTAAATTTGAAACCGAAAAATATATTTTTACGATGTATCTCATATACTAGTTCGTTGAATTGAAGCATATACAAATATAGAGTTTTGGCAAATTCAAAAATGCACGCCTACTTATTTTGTTGAGTGACATTTTATTGGGTTGAAATGGTTGTAAAATATCTATACTAATAAATGACTACCGCATGTGAATTTTCGGACCTATCAGACCCCCCCCCCTCCGATAACTTAAAAGACTAACTTCCACCCCCGTTAACTTGACAGACTAACTTCCACCCTCGGTAACTTGAAAGACTAACTTCCCCTTGGTAAGACTAACTCCTCCCCCCGGTAACTTGAAAGACTAACACTCCCCCCCCCCCCCGGGGATAACTTGAAAGACTAAATCGTTATATATTTATTTATAGTTTCAGTAGTAAGATAAAGTCTAATGGAACCGGATACTCGATTTACCTATCTAGGGCGAAAAATTTTTTCAAACCCTCCAAAAGCCCCCTGGTAACCTAAAAAGCCGAATGTTTGTAGACTTATATTATCGAACATCGGACAAAACCTAACGTAATCGGACAAAACCTAACGTAGATTTTTTATTCCTGCCTCGATGTTGTACTCAACGTTGCCCGGGATTCAAGATGCAAAATTATAATTAAAATTACATCGAAACATAAAGCGTATTACCAGAAATCAACTCTTTTACGATACGTTCGTTTTGAGCAAAACAATTTAAAATGCTGCAAGGGCGTAGTGCGCCTAAATTAAGAAGCGGGGCACATGCCATTCAGGTACACGGCTTTTGTTTGTGCAAGCTGCAGAATCTTTTAAACTAAGCTCTAGCATAATTAGAAGCTGAGATTCAAAATTATGAAACTTTATGTTGCTTTCAGAAAATCTCGCAGCGGAAAAACAAAACAGCCCTATGATTAATTCAGAGTATAGAAAAAAAAAAGTTCCTTTATCCGAGAAATAAAGTAAAAAATTTAGATGCAAATTTTTATTAAAATTCTACCACAATTAAAATTTTATCATAATACTCATAGTAATAATAATATAAATTTAAAAAAAAGGGTAGAAAGTAAATTTAGTTAGCAAAGTTAGAAAACCGGTACATTACATCCATTTATTTGCAAAATAACTTTTTTTTCTTGTCTATATAAAATGTTTGCTATTTAATCAAAACATCTGCTATCGTATTTTTCGTATTCTGAAATTGTCTGTTCGAATAAATGTTATTTTGAAGTCTAAATTTCGACGAATTTTCGGCTTTAAATATCCGAATTAACTTTTAATTTAATTCGGATTTTCAAAAAATCTCACAGAGTCGTATCGTATCGTCTGGACACCTTAAGTTCAGAGGATACCGAATTTCGCCGCTGTCCGAAGCTACGATTTTTTGTTACAGACAATATAAATGCACACACGCACACAGAGAGACAGTCATCTTCTTTTATTTTGTATTAGAACAAATTATAAAGCACTGTTCGGGTCCTAAATAAGCAACCGCTACAGACACCACTCAATTTTAAAATCGCCTGTTTTGAACTAAAATCATTCCCGCGTTCCGTTTATTCCAGGTGTAACCATACCAACTGTACTACGCCCTAAATAAGCTCTTTTGCTATGCCATAAATAAGCGTTCGACAGCCGGTCGTTAGAAAAAGATACAAAAATATCTTATATTCTTTAAATTCGCGAAGTTAGAAACTGATATACTAGAAATTTGACTTTAAACAACATCCCGCCGAGATGCATCATCCGGGGGACCTGAAATACCTCTGTAGCAAATTTCGGCGCTGTCCGCAGCTTCGATTTTCAACTACAGCCTACATACACATTTTTTATTATGCGAGTATCAGTTAAAAAAGCTATTGTCTCCCAATCAAAAAGTCGTAGTTTTAAGACTATATTGCTCTTCTCCTCACATTTCTATCGAATTTATACAGTCCTTTACAAAGCTTGGCTCAGATTTCCTCAACTTGAAGATAAAAAACACAATCCGGAAATGCACAATAAAAATGTGAAATTTCATCTTTCTGCGGGCGAATAAAATTCTTGAAAATCCTCCTATTGAAATTGCATAACCTATATAACTGTATTTTGAACACTGTTCCGCAAATTTGAGGTTGATTTCCTGAAACGTTTACTTGCAGAAAAGAAAATTTTTGTGATATATTATTTGTAACTTATAGTGGTAGAAATGCTATTTCAAGTTTAACATTTTACTTTCAATACACTGCATGGTAATGTATAGCAGCAGTATTGAAATCGTGTAGAAAATCCAAACTCAAATTTTCGACGGAAAGACACGTTTCCAACACTACATATTTTTTACGTGACGTCTGTATGCATGTGTGTGTCTGTGCGATGTCCGTATCCACAATAACTAAGAAACTATTCGATGAAACTTTACAAAATTTGGAAGTAGATTCCTTGTAGATTACTCTGGTGCTGATTAGGTTTTGGAACAATTCGAAAAAAATAGAACATGCCTTTTTTTTGGAAAAACTGCTCGCAAAAGTCGTCGAAATCTGAAATATAAATCTAAATATACCGAAATGCATTAATTAAATATTTATTTTGTACGTAATTTCTAACGGCAAAACGAATAAGACCAAACTCATTACTCTAGGATGGACCATTCTCGAGATATTAAGCTTTTTGGAACTTTGAAGAACTGATGATGTGTTCCACTATAGTTAAAAAACCATTCGATGAAATTTCTTAACATTTGACATGTAATTAATTCATTTGTGGATTACACTGCAGCTAACTGGAATTTGGTACAATTAAAATTATAGAATAGAACCTCTTTTTTCTCTCTATCGCTCTCTCTCACTCTTTTTTACTCACTCACTCTTTTTCACTCACTCACTCTCTTTCACTCACTCACTCTCTTTCACTCACTCACACACACACAGACGTTACGTTACAAATAGAGGTCCCAAAACGTGTAAATTCGTCGAAAACTCGAGATTGTTGTTGTTGAGACCCAGACCGTCCGACCTACCAGAAAGGTGTAAGGTAACTGTTTGGACGGTCGGGAAGTACCACACAATTTAGACCGGAACCCAGTGGGGGAGGCATCCACAGGGACCGTACCCTCCTTCCCCTACCACTAACCTCTAGGAAGGACTTACGGACCCACATGTTTAACGTGATCGTACTCCGCATGAACACGGCGGCGCGATAAGCCCAAAGGTATACCAATTCAGAAAGTTTCTCTCACATCACACGCCAAACGTCGTTTTATCGCCAGTTCTGGTACACTATTTTTGCAACTCCTGCAAAAGCGGAGAGAAAGACGATTGTTTTTAATCCGCGATATTGTTCATGAAGACAGATTAGATACATTTGTTTCCCATTATTTAAATCATGTTTTATGTACATTTTGGTTTTAAAGTAATACTATGAAAATACATGTATTTAAGACCTTTTTGTACGGCACACAGATTCTTTGCAATGAGTGTAAGAAATGTTCCACCCACATTATTTGAATTTATTATTTGAATAAAACGTTTATATGCGAGATTTTGGAGTAAATATATGTGTAGGATCCGTATGTTGTTCAATACTTATATAGTACAACAATCAGTGACGAAAATTGAAGATTATTTGAAAGGAAGGAATATTTGTCATTTTAAAAATGCAAAATTTGTGACATTTTAAGGAAATTTGCTTGACATTTTCGGTTTGTGGGAGCAATAAATATTACTTTTCTAACATACCTAGAATAATGCATCGTTTTTGAAGGTGGACTTTTCAGGGTTTTCGGAACCCTTGGGATTCCGCGACGTGATAGTTTCATGCAAATTGTCTGGAATTTAAAAACGTGTAAAATTTGGATGCATAATTTGGACAAATGGGGATATTTCTTATTTTGGGGTTCTACCATCAAATTAAATTTCAAAAGGGTTTCGTGAGAAAATAAATTTGAAAAACATTGATATAATGTATAGGGAAAGTATTATGACGAGGTTGAAAACTCGAATTCTACTTAGTGTTTTCGACGGTAGAGCTTGTTTCAAACATTCCTGAAATCGAATCGAATGTTTTTAAAGTGATATCTGTGTGTGTGTGTGCATGTATATTAATGTATGTAGTATGTGCATGTATATTAGTGTGTGTATGTGTATTAGTGTGTGTGTATGTATATTAGTGTGTGCGTCCTTGAGTCAGTGGATGCGATATCTAACGAACGGATGGAACGTTTCAAAAAAAAAAAAAAAAAAAGTCGATTATTACAATCAGTGAATACTGGAAGTCCATCGATTTTATAAGCAATCGAATATTTGGAAACCAGCTCCAAACTTTCAAATGAAATTTTGAAAAAAATCATAAAAAATAAGAACCTTTAATATTGTTACATAAAATATCATTTTTTATTTAATTTTTTATTAGAAAATGAATAACATAAACTTTGGGATAATAGCATGAACCATTCTTGATATATTGTACGTTTTTCAAATAAATTTAAAAAAATACATGAAATTAAAACAGTGCTAACTACCGTAATATGTTTCCATTCCATGTACAATATTATGTGATAACGGTGTTAGCATCATTCTGGTAGGTTTTATTCACGAGACCCTGTTTTACAATAGTTTTGTATTTTGACATCAAACAATTTGTCAAATGTAATTTATTAGTTTGTCTGTATGTCTGTAATGCTTGTCGATAAATTAACAAAATATCGTCAACTTGACATTTTATTTAAAATGTTTCCAAATTGGCAAAAATGACACTAAATTAATAAAAATGATGTCAAATTGATGATAGTCAATATCTTGGAAAATGAAGTTTAATTTATTTGATAATTCCTGTCCCTTTAGGGAAATTAATATTCTTAATTTAAGATATGTTGAGTTTCGCGGTTTTTTATAATCGTTTCAAATACAATATTTGAACAAAATAAAAGTTAATTCGGTTAAGCTGTGAAGGACTCAAAGTCATTGATTGATAAAGTATTTTTGACACTCCCACCCATTTTATTCGCCATCGAGTGAGAAACAAAAATATTAAGCTCCGTTAGGTTCTGTCCCGTTGTCGATACTATAAACATGGGCGCCCATAGCACTTTTTTAGAAGTTAAACTCAATTATATGTACAATATCGACTACCTTGATCCCCACATTTGGGACACTGAATGTCCAGGGGAGCGGAAGTGCCTCCTTTCCCTCCCCTATGAACGCCCATTGAAAAAACTCCCTGGTTATACTAGTAACCTCAAGACAGAACCTAACGGAGTTGAGTTTCGATTTCCCCAGGGGTGGAAAAATGGAGTCTTTCCAGACCCCACAAAAGTTTCCGTGAAGTCTAAAGCTTTACACACTTATAGCCACCCCTTAGGGCCAACGGCCGTACCGTGCTGAAAACACCGGTTCTCGTTAGATCACCGAAGTCAAGCAGCATCGGGCGCGGTTAGTACTTGGTGGGTGACCACCTCGGAACACCGCGTGCTGTTGGCCATCTCGGGTGCGGTATCCCCGTGGTTTGCGCGCTAGATTTGCACGCTACCACAAATGCCGCCGTGTTCATGCGGAGTACGATCACGTTAAACATGTGGGTCCGTAAGTCCTTCCGAGAGGTTGGTGGTAGGGGAAGGAGGGTAAGGTCCCTGTGGATGCCTCCCCCACTGGGTTCCGGTCTAAATTGGGTGGCACTTCCCGGCCGTCCATACAGTTACCTTACACCTTTCTGGTAGGTCGGACGGTCTGGGTCTCAACAACAACACTTATAGCCACCCCAGGGCGCGGTAGCCCATTGGTTAGCGCGCTGGAGTTGCACTCGGTAGGCCCGGGTTCGATTCCAGCCACTGCCAAAACTGCCGCCATGTTCATGCGGAGTACGATCACGTTAAACATGTGGGTCCGAAAGTCCTTCCGAGAGGTTGGTGGTAGGGGAAGGAGGGTACGGTCCCTGTGGATGCCTCCCCCACTCGGTTCCGGTCTAAATTGGGTGGCACTTCCGGACCGTCCAAACAGTTACCTTACACCTTTCTGGTAGGTCGGACGGTCTGGGTTTCAACAACACTTATAGCCACCCCGGCCACTCAAATAGCTGCTGTAAGCCCTCTGGGTCAGCCGAGTGGTTTGAGTCTGCAACACTTATAGCCACAGAATACTATATTAGTCTGTGATTATAGCCATCTCTCCCGGCCACTCAAACAGCTGCTGTAAGCCCTATAGGGCTAGTCAAATGGTCTGGGTCTTCAACACTTATAGCCATGGGTGCCCATAGGGGCGTTCAAAGTCACAAATGTAGGTATCAAGTTAGTCAATATTGTACTTCTCATCCATGAGTTTACCCTCTGGAAAATGTTCTATGGGCGTCCATAGGGGAGCGCGAGGGGGCACTTTCGCTCCCTCGAACGTTTAAGGTCCGAAATGTAGGTATTAAGTTAATAGATATTTACCTCCCATCCTTGAGTTTGGCTATCTCAAGAATAAGTTTTATGGGCGCCTTTGAATCCTACTCGTTCGAAACAAGGTCGACCTCTTCTGCAGTTACCACACTATATTTTGATCGTACTATATTTTGACACACACACAACCACACTCTTTCTCTCTCGCTCTCTGTGTCTCCCTCCCTCCTTTTCACCCGTATTTTAATCACGTTAATTACATGATGATCTACCTAATTCTAATTTTTTCAGAATGTAGCTACATATAGAATTTCGTGGCTGTACGTACTCTCTCTAATTTAAAATATCTAATTTCGAATAATGTTTTAATCCCATTTATTACAAAATATTCTACCTGTTTCTAATTTTCTACAGAATGCACCTACATATAAATTGTCATAGTGGTACGTGCATTCGCACCCCACAGATACACACACACACTGATGGAAATATCTCCCAAAATGTTCGAAATGTGTTCATGGTGTCTTTAAGTGTATTTTTTCGTCTAAATGTCGTGATTATCCGTGAACTTCCTGTATACAATAGCATTAGAAAATAATAATATGATTCTTTAATTGAGTCAATACTGAATTAATTTAATTCTAATCTAAGAGATAATGCATTTAAAAAGTGTCTATACTGCTTAATTGTAAGTTATATATCGGCGATAAGCCCATATTGCTTAATTGTAAGTTATATATCGGCTTCTTTAATCTAATCAATATTGAATTAATTTAATTTCAATCTAAGAGACAATCCATTTAAAACGTGTCTCTATTGCTAAATTGTAAGTTATATATCCTATAAAAAGATAAACCAAATTGCGAGAGTCCTTTCTCTTGATGTGGCTGCTATAGTAACCTTGAGAGATAGCGCTCCTTCGCCTATCACGTTGGCGATAAAACGAAGTTTGGCGTCTGATTTGAAAGAAGGCTTTCTGGCTTAGTATACTTTCTGGCCTTCCGCCACGGCGGCAGTTGTAGCAGCGAGCAAATCCAGCGCGCAAACCACCGAGCTATCGCGCCTGAAATGAGCCAACAGCACGCAGTGTTCCCAGGTGGTCACCCACCCAAGTACTAACCGCGCCCGGTGCTGCCTGACTTCGGTGATCTAACGAGAACCGGTGCTTTCAGCACGGTACGGCCGTTGGCGAAAACTCGAGGTGTAATTTTCGACATGATTCCAATACTTTCTCTATATATTACCATTTATTGCAGTGAAAGTAATATTATCAAATAAGTATCCGGGTAAATTTCAGCAATTGAACTCAATTTAATGGATTCTGAATTTGAGTCAGTAGGGAAGGTCATGTATTGTTCCCAACAGATTTTTTTTGTTCCGAAACATATTTACTGGCGTCATACCTTGCTCCATTTTAATGCGGAGCCAACTTATAAAATCATAGAATGTTTATGAATGTTAGAAAACAAAAGTTACAGAAGCCATGCAGAACTTTTCCCTTGGATATGCATTTCTATACTGAAATGAAGATTCGATACTAGTATCAGAATAAGCAGTGGAATAAAAGTATAAATCATTTCGAAGCCAAAAGCAGCCTTCTTTTTCTAAATCAAAAGAGAAAGTAACTACAGCATTATAGACAAGAAAGCGTTTGTCATTAAATAGTTAATCATATCACATCTAAAAGGATTATCATCTGTGCTAAATCACATCTAAAAGGATTATCACCTGTACTAGATCACATCTAAAAGGATTATTTATTTATCATTAATAAAAATTTTGATTTTCAAATGATTTTTCCAAAAATTCATTCAAAAATTGGGCGAACTTCTGAACATTTGATATCTTTTTTAATTAATACAGTTCTAGTATTCATGATTTGTAATAATCGTACCCAACTATTTTCGAAACGATGTATTCATCCGTAGAATATCGCGTTCACACACACAGATATCCCCTCAAAAACGTTCGATTCGAGTTTAGGGATGTTCAAAACATGCCGTTCCGTCGAAAACTCGCATTTGAATTTTCTACCCCAACACAATACTTCCCTTACACTTTATACTACATATGTAAGGAAAGTGATAAATCGAACTAAACATTTAAGAACTCGAATCTATGACAAAGTCGAATGGAGACTCAAATTCCGGATATTTTCCAAAGGTAGAAACCGTATCTGGACCACTTTTCCTCATATCATCTCTCCATTTTCGCAGACGATGCTCGAAAAGAACAGGCGGCAATGAAAACGATCTCTCTCCCCCCCCATCCCCCTTTTCGAATCTGTTAAAGAAACTGCTTTTGCCGACAAAATAAGGGCTGATTGCCCGCCACTTTTTTCTTGAGAACGTCCAGAGAAGTTTCGAACAGAATTTCGAATGGCACGTTTGTTCTCAAAAGTTAGGCCAGTTCCGGCAAGGGTGGTGGTGGGTGGGTGGATCGAACGTGGTAGGGGGGGGGGGGGGGTATCAGAGTAGATAGGTTTCGGGAGGCAATCCTGGGGATGAGTTCTGGTCAAGCAAAGAAAAGGAGGTTTAAATGTATGAGGGCGGTTGCAAAGTATCACTGAAGATTGGGAAGAGAAATAGAAAACAAGAAGAAATTCACCCACTGCTCGAAAAAAGTTTTAGTACTTTTGATTTTATTTAAGTGTAGAAGGTCGCTAACCGAAACTGAGAATCACTGCACAACATCCAACAATAGGTGGAACTCCAGAACTTTAAATCCTGCTCTTAGTGTAGAAGTTAACACTGATGGCTCAAGTTCTGTTTCCATGAACTCATTAAAACGAAAATTGGATGCTGATGAACTCTAACCGCAGCGAAACAAGTACTTCGATGGCGGTGTTATAGAGTTTAAGCTAAATATTCTGATAAATAATTAATGCTCGATGTGTGGACGGATAATTTTTGGTTAGTAATCACAGCGATTTTAAAAATATGTGGCAAATAACACGATTTCTCACAGCCCCACAATAACGACCATTCCAGAATGATGAACTGTAACAAGAGTAAAACCAGGAGTACATAAAAAAATGGGATAATTATGTATAAGAATGCCCAGTGGAGATTCTCACATCCTATATTTTCAGTTGTTGAGAAATCAGAGGCCTTGGTAGTTCAGTGATTTATCATTGAACTACCAAGTCACTGTGCCAAGTCACTGCTTAGGTTAAGCAGGTTGCTTAACTCGAGAGAAACAACTTCCCTTGATGGTTGGAAAACTGATACATATAATTTTGTTTATCTTTAATAAAATGTTATATTACTTCTATATTACAAAATCTGATGTGGACAGCACATGGCTTTTTCCTACAGACTCTATTTCATTTTCTTTTTATAGCTTCAATAATTCATTGAGTTTAATTGTACAAAGGAACACGCATAATTAATTGAAATGACACTAAATATACAATTTTAATTTAATTTTTTGTTTTCATTTGACTGGACGTATTTTTAAAAGCGGCGTAGCAAAAATGCGAAAAAACTAAAATATCTTGAAAAAGAAAAGTCTCAGACTAATGGGGTTGATCTTATTCTTTGTATCTTATTCTTTGTATCGTCAAAAATTCTGCATAAAACAAGCATTTAATGGATACATTTGAGCATACGTAGTTTTTAATTTTAGATCTTGACAATTTTTGCGGACAATTTCGCAAAAACTGGTGAGTAATTTTTTTCGAATCGTACTAAAATTAAATCAGCACCAAAGTAGCTCAGAAGTGACTTATCTACTAAATTTCGTGAAATTCAGTCAAT
This sequence comes from Amaurobius ferox, assembly GCA_951213105.1. NCBI lineage: Eukaryota > Metazoa > Arthropoda > Arachnida > Araneae > Amaurobiidae > Amaurobius > Amaurobius ferox. The sequence continues at coordinate 128,688,338 of OX578150.1, read as the reverse complement.
TAGTTTTTTAGCTATTATAAAATATAAAATAGTTTAATTATATTATATATATATATATATATTAGAAAGATGGAATAATAATAAATGCCAAGTAATTACGAAACATTAAAACAATAAAATCCCCAAAACAGATAAACCACGGCTACCGTGCTGGAAAAAGAAATGAAAAGCACTGGCTTAATTAGGAGGTTAATTAGACCAGACTCTTCATCAGGTCTGGGCTTCTAGCCCTAATTAACCCAAACAAACGCTTGTTTCAGATATGTCAATAGTAAGTTAATATAAATGCCATAGCGCAGACTACAAGCATTAATAGAGGAAAAAATTATTATGGAATAAAGTATTACCATGAGGAATCCTCTATACATTGAAGGTGAAGGTGAATCCTGTATACATTGAAGGTGAAGGTGAATCCTGTATACATTGCTGTGAAGGTGAACATTTGAGACTGAATGAAGGAATGTTGAGATGCATCCGAGAAAAGGAGAAGAAATAATAATAAACCATGGAATCAGAGAGGAACAAATAGTTGAAGGAACCTCCACTGAAACCCATCCAGGGAGTTAGAGTTGGAGACAGAGCCACCGTAAGTAATATAAGGTAAACAGGATGGACAGGAATCATAGATGAAAAATCTTACTATACATATGATATAACTACAAGTTAAAATATCTTAAGAACGGTTACTTGTACACTAATAAAAGTTGTACATCATTAAGAAAATGTAGGATATTTATTTATTGCTAAGCAGGATGGCAAAAATCGAATTTTGTATGTCTAGATGTTTTCGAGATGAAGATTTCTGAAAGGATGTTGGTATAAAAAATTCCACAATTTATAAATCTTTCGAAGAAAATTTAGAATTTAGTCATTACAGTCAATTTCTACGTGTCTGCAAAGTTTCAAGTTTCTAATTTCAAAAATTTAAGCGGCATAATTCATCCCTTAGTTAGTCTGTCTCACTTAGCTGTATGATATAGATAATTATAATTTATCCATTCCAAAGCGCTTATTGTTTTTAATTTTTAACAGAAATTCAATGGCGAGTGTGCAATTTAACGCCGAAACCGCCCCAGCAGAAAACGCGACAGCCATTCCGCTGGTTTCTTTCTGCATATCACCCATCGTGATCCCTTCTCTCCTCTTCCGCATCCCAGTTCGAGCAGCGCCATCTACCGTCTCAATTGAGAATACTAATAGGGATAATGGGGAATATGACAAACGGGCTAAATGAACATGGCGCCTTATTAGAAGCAATATTACCGTAAATGCCCGGAGCCGGCTCGCAGGTAGTTTGGCACCGGATAAAGGTCTACGCGAGGAAATTAGGGCTGGTGTGTGTGTGTGTGTGTGTGTGTGGAGGGGGGGGGGGGGGGATATATTATTACTAGCGAGAAAGCGAGACGACTATGAAGGTAAATTATGTACGGTTATATAATATGGGAATGGGGTGCACAAGACGATTTTAAGGGGTGAATAATATATAAGCACGTAACTCGCTAATAACGAATACGCTTATTCTGGACCATACAGTGAGATGGTTTGAGGACCAGAATCGACCTGCAAAGTATTTTTACTGATCCGCGAATGATAAAATACAAAGAAATATTAAAAATAAATAAATAAATAAAATCATGGTTTCATGTTCATAAGAATTGAAGAAATACTTTAAAAAATATTTTTCTTGCATCCAAGAGATGTATATCTCATATGAAACTTATTTCTCAGCTTGAAGTTGATATTTAGTTTTTGAAATAGGGTGCAAAAATAAAAATTATATACCAACTAAATTGCTTATCATATTTTATTTTGTAAAAAATAATTTGTTAAATTAATGTCTGCCCGTAAGTAAGCTAAAAAACTGCTTCATTCATGGGATTTCTATTATAACAAAAGTCAAAACTCACCTGCGTAGCCACAACACAAAAAGGAGGTGTTATGATATCCACTGCAGTAACTAAATTAAAAAATCTGACACGAGCAGCAGGTGACTTTTCCTATGACTCAAATTAATTTTCTCTTTAATTCTTTAATAATTCATTAAATTGAATTTAATGTCGCAAAACAACACGCATGATTAGTTGAAATGAAGCCGAATTTGCACTTTTAACTTAATTTTAGTTTCCAGTAGATAATTGGACATATTTTCAAAAGTGGCGTAGCAAAAATGCGAAAAAAACTAAAATATTTCGAGAACAGCTAGTTCTAGAGGAATGGAATGAATCTTATTCCCTTCATCGTCAAAAATTACATATTAAAAAAGGCATTTAATTGACACATTTAAGAATACGTAGTCTTTTTAGATTTTGGAGCTTTTGAAAGTCATTTCGCGAAAAAGGCAGGTTGTTTTATCCCGAATCGTATCAAAATCTAATCAACGTCTAAGTAACTCACAAGTAATTTATCTACCAATAATAATTTTGCAAAATTTGGTAGATAAATCACTTGTGGGTTATTTCAAGTCAATCAGATTTTTAGTTAGACTGGATACATACTTACATATGGGGCATTTAGCTAAAAAAAAAAGGCACGTTCCTTTTCTCCGAATTGTAGCAAAAGCTAGACAGCACCAGGGTAACACACAAGTGGCTTACCTATGCAATTTTATGAAATTTGATCAATTAGTTTTTGAGTTAGAGTGGATACATATATTGTACAGCCATACACACACTCATACATCACGCTAAAATAGTTTCCGTATTCTATTCTAGGGATTCCAGAACGTGTAGATCCTTTGAAAAATCGAGTTGCGATTTTTGACACGATTCCAATAATTTCCGTATACATTATCATGCATTGTAGGGAAAGTAAAATGAGACAAATATCCAGCTTCGTTTTCCGTATTTCTAAAGCCATACGTAACGTAGAACTCCAGAATACTGCTCTTCATACAGAGCGATTAAAAAAAAGATGGGCCAAAATTTATGAGATGGTAGTACACACCACACCAAGCATTTTTCGTCATAGTTTACCGGATCGGAAATGAAACGTAAAGGCGTACTATGAGTGATTTCCCATTTTCGCTACATTGACGTCATCTCGAAGATGAATCCGGGTACGATCCATAATACGATTTTCTAACTGATTTTTGAACTACAACGAAAAACATAATTTGCTTTGTTTATCAAAAATGTTAACAAACTTCAGCTTTGGGTGGTTGAAGAATGCTACGAAAGTACCTTCTGAACTTTCGATAAATAAAACATCTTCTAATTCAACAGCACTTGAGATTTCACTTCGAATAAGCATTGATATGACTTTTGCCAACCCTTTGCTCCAACCGCCCCGCTGTATAACTCGCAACGGGGCAAAAACATAAAGCAAATGCATTTAATGCCCTTGGAATGGAAACACAAACTAAAACAGAATTCCGAACGAGAAGGCTCATATTTTATTTATACTCTCTCACGCAGTGACACATGTATACTCTCGTTGCCGGGAGCTCTGGGAGCGAGATATGAAAGAAGAGTGGCTTAGAAAAGTAGAATAAAAAACATGTTATAAAGCAAAATAAATTCAGGAAAAGTACAGAACTGGTAAATAATACAAAACTGCATCATGCCCTTAAGTCCTGGCCGTGTACGCAATCGGGAAGAATTTTTGTTTACGGTCTACGACGGTATTCCACGATTATAATTAAACATTTCCGGCGACATTTAATGCTGGATAATTTTTCATTTGAACGTATAAAAGTACGGTTTTTTCTTCCGCCTGGAAGAGGTTGGAGGTAGATTAATAAATAAATGTGCTTTAGTTTAAGCGAAATGTAATCGTTTTCATAGATTACACCCACATATAATTAAATCAGATCAGAAAAATTTATCTTGTGTTTTCATATTATTGTATAATAAATTGTTTTCAATTTGACATTTTGAGTGAAATGCAGTTTTAAGACTTCCTAAGCATATTTCGAAACTTTTGGAACGTATGTGTATAGCGAGAGGGGAGAGGGAGTGAGAAAAGGAAGAGAAAGAGGGTGAGAGAAGAAGAGCAGAGAGAGGAAGAGAGGGAGGGAAAAGTGAGTGGATATCATAACTCAAAAAGGACTATAAAATCTAGAGCTACACATAATACTTTATAATTCGCATAATTAGATCACAAATTATCCCAAATTCAGGATTTTCGCACTTTTATCTCTTACAGAGTAATAATAAGAAGTATTTGAAAAAGGATAATAATCAGGGCTCAGATTTTAATGATATTTGCACCTATTTTTACTTTCCCTGCAATACATGGTAATGTATAGGGAAAGTATTGGAATCATGCCGAAAATCATAACTCGAGTTTTCGACGAATCTACACGTTTCGAGACCTCTAGAATACGAAAAAACCATTTTTAGCGTGACGTCTGTGTGTGTGTCCATCTGTCTGTCTGTGCAGATTTTGTATCCACTCTAACTAAAAAACTAATTGACCGAATTTCATAAAATTTTTGGTAGGTAAGTCATTTGTGGGCGAATCTGGTGCTGATTAGTTTTGGGTACGATTCGGGATAAAAGAACCCGCCTTTTATTGTGAAATGGCCCGCAAAAGCTTGTATCCACTCTAGCTGAAAGTCCAATGTACCGAATTTCACAAAATTTGGTAGATAAGTCACTTGTGGGACACCCTGATGCTGATTAGATTTTGGTACTATTCGGAAAAAAATAACCTGCCTTTTTTTTTGCAAAATGGCCCTCAAAAATCGCCAAAATCTAAAATAAAAAACTACGTGTGCTCAAATATATAAATTAAATGCTTGATTTATACGTAATTTTTAACGATGAAAAGAATAAAAACAACTCCATTACACTAGGATTAGCCTTTCTCGAGATATTTTAGTTTTTTCGTATTTTCTCTACGTCACCTTTGAAAATAAGTCCAGTTATCAAATGAGAACGAAAATTGAATTAAAAGTGAACTAAATTTAATTGAAATAAAGAGAACATTAATATAAGTCTGCAGGGAAAGTCATGTGCTGCCCACATCAGATTTTTCCTTTTGGGGCCATTTTTCTCTTTTGGTGCATTGTTTGGTGTTTTAGATCATTTTTTGAAATTTTGAGCATTTTTGTTTTGCTTTGTTTTACGTCATCTTTTGTATTTTCTGTGCCATTTTTTTTAATAAAAAAAATATATTTTTAAAATAATTATACTTTTAAGTTACAACATTCAAAACTATGATGGCCAGACCAACAAAGCAAAAAACTTTCATTAGTTCTCATTTCTGGCAACTCAGTTCAAGACAGTTTAGTGTTATCCAGTTTTAAAAAAAAAGTATCACCATTATCTACTTTTGAAAGAAACTATAGGGTTCTGGAAGGGGGGTTCTTCATCTAAAAGGTTTCCAAAGTTAGGTTCGTGGACTCGTTATTGCAGGTAACAGCATTCATGGACCGGTTTCGCAATTTCATGTTCTTTTTAGAATAAAGGATACTCGAAATGGCATCAAGAAAACTTAAAATGGTGCCACAGTTTTAAGCACCACATCATACAATGGACCACTGAGACTTTACATATTTGTTTCACGCTGTTTCACTAAGGTGAGTTATTCGTGGTTATTAAAAAATAAAATTCATGTTCGTCATGGAAAATTCGGAAATTAGCATTTTTCGTACCGCTAATGCATGTCATGGTAATGAAGTCTGTTGTCATGTAAATATATTCAATTTAATATTATATCCAACTTCGTTATTACCACAGTCATTAATGCTAATAAGCTTCATTATGTTCGAGTTGAATGCAAAAATCGATTTTTAACCCTCTTTTTCTTCGCTAATTTTGAGATTTAATATCACACAAATTCTTTTATAGGAGAATCTCAACGATGATTCTATCCCTCCAATCTCATAAAAACTCACGTCGGCGTTCACACGACAAGAATTTTAGAATCAACCTTTTTTTTCCCCCGCCGACTAATTAGCACATTACTATTCACACGAAGATAAACACAAAAATGATGATAACCATGAAACCGTCCTAAGTCTACGCCGCTCGTTAGCGAGCTCCAGGATAAAAAAAAAAATAAAAATAAAAATGAAAGCAGGATTCCGGAAAAGCCAGGAGCGACTGCAATGATCCATCGTTCCCGACTATTCCAGATGCCTCATTGGCATTCACGGGGTTGGCCTGGACCTGACAGCCAGGCCATTCAAGCCCGGGCCTAACACGAGATAGGCGGTGCCGGAGAAAAACGCGGATGGTGAATAGGATGAAACTTTCCTCTCTCTATCTCTTCTTTTCTTAGAGGATGGACGGAGAAGAAGAGTTTTTCTTTGAGGAAGGGGTTTCCGAATATTTCTGCTTCATTTTGCGCTGGAATATGGGGAGGGCGATTTCATTTTCGCGGCAAGAGAAATCTCGGCAGTCGATAAAGAGATGTCATCTTTATTTGGTGGATATTGTGGGGAAGAAATTAATGATAGCGGTAATGTACGGGTGAAGTTATTGCGCACGTTTCATAGCTATATATTTTCCCTATATTTACCTTTATATTTCATTTGTAGCTATATATTTTCTCTATATTTATAATCCCCAGAAGTACTGGATTTACCATGGAGCTGAAGTCAGAAATGGTCAATTTTAAGGACAGTAATTTTTTACATTTTACCTTCCATACAATACATGAAGTATAGAAAATAAGGAGTATATATAGCGTATAAAGTGTGCCGATTTTAAATTGTCTATTAAATTATATTTGTCGAACATGCATTTTAAATTAAATTAATTATTAATTTGTATATTAATCATACATGTAATATGTTCTAAAAACTTACTGCTGTGTACATTGCGTTGGTGGCCGCAAAACCCACCTAATTTTGTGCTTAACGGGATACTAAGTTAACAAACTAAAATAAGGTCAATAGTAAAGAAACAAACATTTATTTATCACATATTTAATTTGTAATTTAAAGAGTGTAAATTAAGTAAGTATCACAGTAGTGAAATACATCTCAAAGGTAGGTTGGGGGGTGTAATACCAGATAAATTGATATTTGGTTGGAACACTTGGTGGGATGCATTAATTAGCTTTTCCTTAAAAAACACAAATTTAGACAAAGAGGTTATCCTCATATAGTTATAATTTTACGGTACCTGAATTTCTTTTATATATCTTGAAACACACCAATGCTTTGTCACAATTTACAACTTGCAATACCAGATGAACATGAGCTCTCCTTCGAACTCCTATATCAGAGACGCACACACAACTCTTAACACTGCTACTGCAGCTTGCTTTCCATTAGTTCAACTCCAATAGCCTGCCTTGACCAATTCTAACTCTCTCAACTCCGAGCAACTCTCACTTATATCCCTTTTCCGCTGGACGGTCTACGGGCTGGTATGTAGACATGAGGGCTGATCCGTAGACATGGAGTCACCGTCTCGGTTGCCGCCAAATGACTTAGCGTGGTATGTAAGACATGGGGCCACCTGTATATTACCGCCAATGTGCTTAGCGTGGGGATATTCATTCCACCCGCATTCCTTGCTCCACCATTTCTTAATCCTTCCAAATCGTTAATATTTTACATTTCTGGCATTACATAAAGTATTGAATCGTGTCGAAAATGACAACTCGAGTTTTCGACGGATTTACACGTTTTGAGACCTCTAGAATATGAGAAAACTATCTTTAGCGTGGTGTGTGTGTGTGTGTATCAGTCTATGCAATGTATGTATCCACTCAAAAACTACTGAACCAAATTTCATAAAATTTTATAGGTAAGTTAGGTTATCCCGGTGTTGGTTAAATTTTGGTATGATTCGAGATAAAAGAACTTGCCTTTTTTTTTCTTTTTTTTTTTTTTTTTAAATGATTCAAAAAAAAATTCTTCAAAATCAAAAATAAAATACACTACATATTCTCAAATGTATCAATTTAATGCTTGTTTTATACGCAATTTTTGACGATTAAAATAATAAGACCAACCCCATTATTCTAGGATTAGCTGTTCTCAATATATTTTAGTTTTTTCGCATTTTTGCTAAGCCGCTATGTCTAGTTACCAAATGAAAATGAAAATTGTATTAAAAGTGCAAATTTAGCGTCATTTCAAATAAGTATGAGTGTCATTTTGCGCAATAAACTCAATTTAATGAATTATTCAAGAAATAAAAAAATATGAATTTACGTCTGTAGGAAAATTATGTGTTGCCCACACCAAATGTTTTATCTTTCATATATTACAAGTCAGACAAAAATTGGGGTTGAAACTATGACTCTCGGATTTTGATCAATTGACACGTTTTGGGCATCTCTGAATACGAATTAAACATTTTTTTTCCATATGGATATCTATGTATCTGCGGTCACGATATCTAACGAACACATTAAAAACTTTATATAATTAAAAATATTAATAAATAAATGTGTTTTAGTTTAAGCGACATGTAATCGTTTTCGAAGATTACACCCACGTAGAATCAAATCAGATTACAAAAATTTATCTTGTGTTTTCATATTATCGTATAATAAATGAATGGGTTTTTTTTACCGAAAAAGTTTCACTTTAAGACTTAAGTGAAATGCAGTTTTAAAACTTCCTACGCATATGCGACGTGAGAAAAAGAAGAAGAAGAGAAAGAAGAAGAGGAGAGAAAAGGAGAGAGGCGAGGGAAAAGTAAGTGGATACGATAACTCAAGAAGGACTATAAAAATCAAGAACTAGACAGAATATTTTATAATTCGCATAATCAGATTGCAAATTATTCCAAATTAAAGATTTTTGCACCTTTATGTCATACAGAGCAACAATAAGAAGCATTTGAAAAATGATAATAATCAGGGCCCGGATGTTCATGAAATTTGCATTGATTTTTATTTCGGGGTCTTTTTTCTCTTTTGGTGCATTTTTTAGTGTTTTAGATCATTTTTTGACGTTTTGGGCTATTTGTATTTGTTATATTACAATATGTATTAATCGAACATATTAGAAAATCAAAATAAATCTTTGACGATGAATGGGAACCTGTGAATTTTAATATATTTACTAAATACAGCGCCCGTAGCTTGAGGACAGTATTTTATAGTTGTCACTTTTTTAGCAGTTACAGCTAACGATAGATACCTATAGAGAGAGCGAGAACTACAGATAAACGACCTGGTATATACCCACACACCATGTGGGCGGGGCATAGTTTAGAATAGGAACTTACTCTAATCGAATGCATGCAATCAATTACGGATCAGATCTACGAGGTATTAGCAAACATTTCATTTATTTGCTTTTTGAAGAAACGAGGTTTGAAATCAAGAAATGTATTCGAAATATATATTTTTTTCTCAGCAATTTTCATGCGACAAAAAATAAACTTCTATCCTATTCACAAAAATATCATTTTTAAAAATCAAAATTATGATCTATTGCATGTCCCCCGTAGCACTCCTATACAATGTCTGAAAATGTACCTCTGTCATCTTCTCCATAATTGAAATAGAATGATGTAATGTTTCCTCACGAAATCATTAAAGGTACTTTCCAGCTTGTCCTGATCATGAAAGGGAAGAAAAAACGTAACACACAAGCGCAAAAATTCCTCAAATAAAGTGCTGTTATTTAGTCGAAAATGTGACCATAGAAATTATAACCTTCTTCCTAATTGTAATATAACGTCTAATGAAGAGGTATAAATACTTTTTTAAAGAGGGTTAAATCCTGCATTTTAATCCTAAAACAAAAATATGATGATCGGATTGTGAAAACATTCATCAATGTCAAAATTTTAAATTAGAATTCGTAAACTAACTACGGTGCGAGCTTGAAAATAGTGTTTTTTTCTTTCTTTTGACCAAGTCAATAAATTATTAACGATTATTTTCTACAGAACTGTTGATTTTATTTTCTTTACCGTTTTATTTTCTATTCTGTAATATTATATAAGGAAAGTTATATGTTGTGCTGGCATAAATCTTTTCAATAATAATGCACGCGATTACAAGAGCACTACATTATATTATATTATATTCATAATTAAACAGCCATATATGAATGATATTGTTAAGAGAGCTGTTTCCATTTACAAACTGTGAAGTAAACAGAAACTACGGAAATAAAAATCAAATAGAGAATGATTTTCCCTTTTATATATCGCTGTTATCAATTAAAGAGAAAATGCAACCGTTTGGACTAAAGAAAATTCCTACTACTTCTGTGTTAAACAAATGTTCCGTCGTTACGTTAAATAAGTATCTTTATTGCCACCCATTTAGAAGAATGGATTCCCTGATAACCTTTAAGGGAAAAATAAAAAGATAGAGCTGCGACTCTTATTCCCTCTCTCTGCTATGAGCGTCTTTATTCATGTACAAATTATCCTTAATTGCTTGTTTGAAGTCTAGTGGGGGAAAATATGGGGAATATTACTTTCAAGACCTTAAGATAGAAATATGTTTTCCATAGCCAGAAATTTAAATACTATTTTTCCCGGACATTACCCGATGCTATCTTTCTATTTAGTTGTCGTTGCCATTTCGTTTTTGTTAATAGTAAAATATTTTGTTGCTTCCCTCTGTAAAATATTTTGTTGCTTCCCCCTGTAAAATATTTTGTTGCTTCCCCCTGTAAATCAATTGAAACTGTACTTGTGAAATTTGTCGTATGAGTTAATTAACATGTTCCCGGATTCTTCAGATTTTTAAGAAACTTAAAATAATAAAATGAAGTGTTTGAAAAAAATGTTATATTTGAAAGTGTCAAAGAGTTAAGTGTGGATGTATTTATAATTATGTAACAACCAAGGGTTTTAAAAAGTCTGTCACTCTTTTATTAATGCTCAAATCCGGATATCGTCTTATTACTTTTTCCACATACCCAACAAGCTGCAAAGGGAAAATATTGTGACTGGGTAGAAAATTCGAGTTCGAGTTTTTGACTGAAGAGCAAGTTTCAAACATTCTTAAAATCGAATTTGATATCACGATTTTTACCCTAATTTTTGATAAGACAAGCGCGTTCAGATAATCTAATGAAAACAATTCGTTAATTCAATAAGTAAAATAAACTTCGTACGAAGGATAAGGAAAGCTAGAGAAACATAAATAAGCACAAATAACACAATGCAGCATGCAGATGTTTCGAGGATACGCTGGATCCCCTTCGTCCGTGCAAGAGAACCAACAAACCTAAAGTCCAAAAGAGGTATGGACGAGGAAGGAAGAAGCAGGGGCGGGGATTATGTACCCAAGACCTGGATTAAGAGAGAGCCAATCAGAAAGCAGCATGAAGACCAGTCCAGCCAATTCGAAACGAGAAGTAACACACAAGATTGGCGTGCGCCAAAACACAACAGGAATATCTCATTCGTTTAGTACTACCAATATAAAATTTATAAATATTTTCAGGGGAAAATAGGGACAACATACATCACCCGTTTGACTCAAAACATTACTTTTAAATTTTTCGGTATGAATGCCGCTAAACATAGGAGTAGCAATAGAATGGGCAAGTTTTGAATTAAATTCTCGGCAAAACTAAATAAGAAAAATTTTAGGATTGTAAGGAAAACTGGATTTGAAAGGCAAAACGTCAGAAGACCGGTCAAGCGTAGATTTAGGATAGATGAATTTAGAACGGATAGCAGAATAATAATAATTCCAAATAATAATTTAGCCTTTTTTGTACAGCCGATATTAGCAAAAGAGAAACGATAACCTTTAGACTCAATGAAAATCCAACTCTTTCTATATTAAATGAATGTTTTATCGTAACATTAAATTACACATCAACCCCCATTTAAAAGAATTAATTCCTTGATAACGTTTAAGGGATAAATGGGGAAAAAAATTTGGATTCTTATTCTCTCCTTCTACGCAAGAATCTTTTCCCTCGTGCACAAATTATCTCTAATTATTTGTTTGAAATCTAATATGCGAAATACGGAGTAATATTCATGAAATATATTTTCCCTACCAGGAATTTTAATGCAGTGTTTCCTGAGGAAAAATAAAGAATATATTACATCGATTCTTATTTTCTCAGCTATACATGCCCTTTACATCGAACACAAATTATTCCTAACTATTTAAAGTCTAATGAGGGCAAAAGCATGGACATTATTTTTTTTTTAAGGTAGAAAAGCATGTTCTCTACCCTCAGACGTTTAATTACTGTTTTTCCCCAAGCATTACTAGGCTGTAATGTTTTATTTATAAAAGCTGTCGTTATTTTCGTTTTAGTGGTAGTTAATAGGTAAACATTCTGTTATTTTTGTAAAAGAAGTTAGAAAGGCATGCGAAGAATGTAGTTGTAAAGTCTCAAGTATTTTAGTTTTTGGATTATTCGAATTGCAAAGAAATTTTAAATGATGAAATTAAGTATCTGTTGTTTGAAAAGGGGGAATATTTAAATCATTGTTTGGGAAAATAAGGATATTTTATAATGCTTTCGATATAATGTTCTTATTGAAAGTGTACCTCTTTAATGTTGCTGGAATAAATCGGTTTCAAGACATTGTCACTTTTATGTCCACCTTTAAGTTTTAGAGAGGTATTTAGCGAGTTGGCGCCAACAAAATCAGAATATAAAATTGGCAAATTAAATGTGATTTTAAATGTAACATTTTATAAAGCAGTTGTGAGATAAAAATTTCTGCATAAAAGTAATATAGTACACAAAAGTAACACATGCGAACATGTGTTTTTCATTACATTAATATAATTAACTTTAAACTTCATAGTACGAAATTTTTTTAATAAATGCTGGCGAAAGTTGCCTCAGTAACAAACAGTGCGATAGTCCCGAATAAAATGCCCAGAGAACTTAGGTGATTTCTCCCTTCTCTTTCATTTATTGTTGATATCAATAAAAGGTTGTTTGGGCTCAATTTCTACTTCCAAGTTAACCAAATGTTCCACTCACATTTTAAAAAATCTGATGTGGGCAACATATGACTTTCCTTATATATAATGCAAAGAATTTACTACTTTTACAGTTAAAATATATTAGATAAAATATATTAGATAAAAGACAGTTAAAATATATTAAATTATAGTAGATACTTATATTCTCTCCAAAATATTGAATTTTCTTCAATTAGTCGTCATTTTTATTGATATAGCGTCAGTTTTATCCAAATAGCGAGATTTTTGTTAATTTGGCAACAATTAAAATGTCGCCAAGTTGGCGACATTCCGCCAAATTCGTCGCCAAAATCTCGCCAAGCGTTATGGTCTGAGAAATAAGTTATTCTTACAACATATAAATGACTATTGGCGTTCAAATACAAAAGTATTACTCAAAGTATCTTTTTTCATGAATGGAACTAGCTAGTTCCACGAGATTGATGTCACCCAATTTATCGCATGGTATTACATATGAAAAGTGAACGTGTTTCGCAATAGGAAATATTTTTTTCTGTTTTATATGACTTTTTGATAATTTTTTTGAAAAATGTGCAATATCTCGAGTACGGTTCATGTTAGCGTTCTAAAATTTATGTCAATCGTTTTCTAATGAAAAATGACATAAGAAATGTCTATTTGCGTAACTTTATTAGCGGTTTTGATTTTTTGACGATTTTTTCAAAATTTCACTCGAAAATTTAGGGGGGTTCTGAACATTCGATTGCGTATAAAAACAATATGCTTCCAGTGTTTACGGATTGTGATTTTTGTACCAAATTTCGTTTGAATCGGTCCATTCGTTCGTCAGTTATCGTCTCCACAGACTCACTGACACACACACACACACACACACACACATCACCACAAAAGTGTTCGATTCGTGATCAGGGATGCTTGAAACGTGCTCTCCCGTCGAAAACTCGAATTCGAATTTTCGACACCGTCACAATACTTCCCTTATACATTATGTATATAAGGGAAGTAATAAGTATCTTTATTGCTTAAAAGAATGGCTTCTCTGAAAATATTTGAGGGGAAAATAGGGAAAATAGAAGAATAGGGAAAATAGAGAAGGCATCGACTCTTACTTCTCTCCATACTCGCGCAAATTATCCCTAATGGATGAAAAATATGAGGAATATTTTGTTTTAAATTCCAAAATATGCTGTCTATGTCTATAAATATTTTTATTTGCCGTTTCTAAGCTCATAACTAGGTGCTGTACTTAAACTAGTAGCCAAAGCTACTATTTTGTATTTAGAAGTCATTAACCGTCTAATATTTTGCGCTTTTTCTACAAAAGAAAGTAGAATAGAGCTCTTTAAATGTATGGTATATTTGAGGTATTTAAGTTATTCCTGCATCTCGGAATTTCTTGGAAAATTAACTGGCGTGTGGGTAAACTTAACTTTTCCATAGCAGAATCTATTTTTAGTATTTATGGTTTTCTTTTTTTTTCAAATTTTATAAGAAATTTTTTGAATAATCGATATCGTGGGTCCAAATGATTAGAATTGTAGTGTGGAAACCCCAGGCCGTCCGACTCATCCAGAGGACTTGAGCAACTATTTGGACGACCGGGAAGTAGAATTGTAGTGTGTTACTCTTCACTGTAAAGGGCTTTAAAAAATCTTTCGATTGATATCATACTTGACAATGTACCCCTCGGGGGTGGGGGTTGAATAACTTGCATCCCGAGAGAGGTTAATGACGTCACGTTAAAAAAAATTGTATTGCGGGTATCTATCACAACAATGATTGAAACTATTCAGTCTTGTGATCATCGGGCCATAAATAAACCCCTTTGTGCATGATTATGTCAGATTGTGTCCTGTGCTACCATGTTAACAAAATATAAAATATCGAATGCATTTCGAAGTTTTCGGTAAAATTTAAAATTTTTTTATCTAGTCCTGTACCTTAATAAAGCCAGGAAATAAAGTTTCGTGAAAATCTGTTAATATTTGTGGCCGCTATCGTGTACACAAGAAATCGACCACAGACAGACAGACAAACATCCCTCCCAAAATAGTCAAAACGCCTTCAGGATGCCTTAAAAACATATATTGGCATCAAAATCTCGAATTCGAAAATTTTCGTGAAAACAATACTTTATACTATATTGCACAGTATGAGAGGTAAAAATTTATATGAAAAGCAAAGGAATGTGGGGTCAGTATTGCGTTGGGGATTTTCCGGCTGGCCCGTCTCCTTACTGAAATTCGATCCAGCTTCTCGTTCCTATCTACGTCCTATCTACGATATACTTACGATATCCTATCTACGTTCTCACCAGGAAGGGGAGTGTGTGGGGGAAGCATTGCGTCACTCACTGCTACGAAAGACATTCCCGGTTATTCTCTCGGCATTGGAGAATTCTTTTGACCCTGATGGCATAGCGGTGAGATCAGCAATCTAAAGGTTCCGAGTTAGAACCTATCCCCTACCATCGGCGATCTGCGATCCCCCACAGGTATCTGCTGCTTGAAAGATAGCTAAGCTGTGAAAACATCGTTAAAGAAAACATTAGCTTTACTGCCTTTGTTGATGAGATCACTTTACCATTTCATTCTGAAGAAAATTGCTTTATTTTCTCTACGAAACCGATTAATACGAGAGGAACAAAGTGAGAATTTTCACAAGTAGTGTGCTGATGAAACCGTCACACAGTAGCAGTAATTCACCCAATGCAAAATTGTAATTTCGATGTAATTTTGGACGAGTAGTCATATATATATATATAAGTTTGCGCAATAAAATGAACCTAACTCATTCCAATGCATACCCTTATGATATATTCTCGATACAAGAATGGGTTTGAATTTCTGGATAACTAACGCTTTTGTTTAAAGCAGCATTAAGCGTAAAAAAGAACAAAATACACTTAATAATTATTTATCTATCTTAATCGGTTACAAAGCAATCGTCAGGTGTAATAAAACAGCCGTTTAACAAACTTATCCACAAACCATAAAGTTATATTATTAAGACAACTGACATATTCACAATAAGTTTTACTCATATAACGACAATTTATTCCAACTAAATGATGATCAGCTTTTACACCCTATGTGGAAAGTTTTGGACAAAAGCGTGCAACTCGAAAAATGTTTAACCAAACTACAAAATTCGAGGTTTCTAAAAATCACCAAGTTGGCGATTTCTCATAAAATTAATCTCCAAAGTCGCCAAGTTGGCGATTTTCCACAAAACCAATCTCCAAGGTCACTAAGTCGGCAATTTTTCACAAAATAAATCTCCAAGGTGGCGATTTTCTGCAAAATTAATTCATCATGTGCCACAAAATTTGTTGCCAAGATCACTAGACCCGGATTTAAATCAATAATTGCCTGTAAATGTCGTTTTTCCTCGGGGACAGGCAATATGCCGTGAAAATATTTCAGACATTTGGAACAACATAGAAATCTGTTAGTCTTAGTCCTGTTAGTCTGCAGTAGTTTTATCTTCTGATATAAAATTCATTCATTTATGAAAGGAGCAAAACGTCCGCACTCCGTTTCCATTCTAAAACAGCTGAATTTTATTGAGATTGTTCGGAGTTTCGTTTCCGGAATGTGCAGTTCTGTAGATAAAGGCAGCCCAAGAGGACAAAGCTTGGGGCAATAATGATTATCTCTTTTCCATTTTATATATCGCTGATATCAATTAAAGCGAAAAGGCCTCCATTTG
This sequence comes from Amaurobius ferox, assembly GCA_951213105.1. NCBI lineage: Eukaryota > Metazoa > Arthropoda > Arachnida > Araneae > Amaurobiidae > Amaurobius > Amaurobius ferox. The sequence goes on along the minus strand of OX578150.1, from coordinate 128,671,826 downwards.
GTCTCAGGGAAATTCTAAACACTCTTGCGTTAAACAAATGTTCCGTCGTTACGTTAAATATCTTTATTACCCCCATTTAAACGAACGGATTTCTCGATAAAACTTTAAGAGGGGAAATAGGGAAAAATAGGAAAAGATGCAGCCAAAATTCGGACGCCTTTTCTTTGTGCACAAATGATGCATATGTTTGAAGTGTAAAATATGAGGTGATTTTAAAAAGATAAAAAAAAAAAATACGCTCTACTGCAATGATTTTAATACTCGTTTTTATGGATATTACAGCTTACTTCTGTCTCCGTTTTTTCTGTCGTTTGGCAACAATTTCCTTCCTAGATCATCTCAGGCAACTATTCATTGACAAACGCTGTCAGTTTTCGTGTGATTCCTCTCTGCCTTTTTATCCTTAAGAAGTAGGCAGCTTTTTACCTCCAAAATAAAATTATATTTTAAATTAACTGTGTTTTCTGCTAATAATGAAGTATTTAAATTTCAGATTATACCGCTACATTTCTTACAGCCGCAGCAGCATCGTAACCTTCAATTTATCAAATCTAATTGATTTTTGGCGAAATATTTGGAGATTTGGAGATATTGAAACAACATCGAAATCGCTAAATGCAAAATTCTCTCGCATTTTAAATGAGCAACTATTTTAGACATAATTTTACGTGTAAAATTAATCATTTAAAAAACTTATATTTTTCAATAATTTAACATTTTAATATTCTTATATTTGTTTTTCATTCTTTAATTTAAAAAAAAATATGTTTCAATAATTAACACTTTAAGAACTTCACTTGCTTTTTCCAATGGTTTAAATTTTATCTAGAATTTAACATTTAAAAATATTTCATTTATTTTTGGATCATTGAAAATAAAAAAAAATATTACATTTAGGTAGTTTAAATGTAATACTGTTTATTTTTTAATAATTTAAATTTGAAAATTCCATGTTTACTTTTCAATAACTTGATTTTTTTTTAAAGAAAAAGCTTTTACTCACTTTTCAATAATTTAAATTTGAAAATATTTATATTTTCTTTAACTTAATTAAAATTCTGAAAACATTTTGCTCCCTTTAAAAGTTTTGTTATGAAGAAAGATTTCTTGAAATTTTTCTAAAAGCACCATTTTTTTATTAGCACTTTCCAACATAGTTGAAAAGTGTTTATGACTTTGTTCATTCTGTCTGTCTGTCTGTCTGTCCGTTTGTACGATAACTGCCGTAAAAATGACTTGGAAATGGAAGTTAAATATGTTTTTGAGACGATCTGTGGGACATATGGGAATATAAATGAATAATATCACCCAATTTTTTTTTTAACCCGGGTTGAAAAAATGAAATACATTGAACCCTATGGGACCTAATTTTTGAAACATTCTTAAGCGAAGTTAAAATTCACAAATTGCTTTGAAAATTTGAAATATTCAAATTATCCCATAAAATGCATAAAGAAAATTTCATCAAAATATGTTCGATAGACTTTTAAATAAAAATTAATATAATAATGACACCCATATTATATGAATAGATCACGTGACCCACCAAAATAAAATTCGGCATCCACCTTTTTTTACCAGAGTAAAAATCGTGATTTTTAAAGTTCTTTTAAATTTATATTTAGTGTTCATCCGTCCTAAAACAGTTTTATTTCTGCGTATTTTCTGTACACCTAAATTCTGCGCCAACGCAATTACAATATTTTTCAGTTTAAATTATCATTAAACTTTGATTATTTCTACAACGAAGCCTAATTTCAGTGGATGCAGAATGTAAACAAGTGATTGTAAGATGAGTTGTATAAGAATTGCCAAATTTTTTTCCTCTGGAGTCTGGAATAAAAATGATATGAATGAAATATTCATTGCTTTTACATAGAAAGCCAGACGATTTATATTTTGATGACGTCATTCGAATAAAATTAATATTTTTCAATGAAGTTTTAAGTTTTCAAATATAATAAATTGCTTTAGTACTGTGATAATTTAAAATATATCAGCGCTACATGTATCGCATTTTAGAGATGTTTAAATAAAATTGATTTTCAGTTGGAAAGTGTTTCATAATCAATGCTTTATGCGTAATTGATCCTTCTTGTTTGTAATAACCGCGAAATGAGAGTTTGAAGACCAAATTTCATGGATTACAAATAATTCGTCCGAAAACTTCGAGCAACTGGAAGCACTACATAAATCCTTTCATCAGAATTTATAAAATCAGGATCTATATTACATAGCTGAGTGAGACTGCCTGACTCAACTATATAATATAGAATAATGATAATGAAAATGGCTCTTACATAGTTTAACGATGACGTCACATGCAGAAACAGCATAATTGGAATTGTTTTTGACCACTGGTAAAGTAGGTAAATGCTAGAGCCTGCGAAACTGGCAGAGTTCACTTCGGTGATAATAGCGTGCAATTTCGTCCCAGTAGCTCAGCAGTAGAGCGTCGGTTGGCCAGTTCGGAGATCCAGGGTTCGACTCCTGGGCAAACTCAGTACCCAAAACCTGGATTAAGAGAGAACCAATAGGTATATAAACCCCCCTGTTTCTTCCTTTTGCGGTCATTCCTCTTTTGGACTTCGAATTCGTTGGTTCTCTTATACTGACGAAGAGGATCCAGCGTATCCTCGAAACAGCTGTATACTGCATTATTATCTTATTTGTGCGTATATACGTTGCTCAAGATTTCCTTATCTTTCCCACAAAGTGTAGTTTACTTATTAAAATGTTCTATCGTTTAGTTAAATAAGCCTCTTTACTCCCACCCATTTAAAATAATGGCATTCACGGAGGAAAAAGGGAAAATACTGTTAAAGGGAAAATACTATTCAGTTTCTTGCTTTTCCCTCTTCCTTCTAGCTATGTGTGCCCCTCTCTGTCGACCAGAGATTATTCCCAATTATTTGAAGTCTATAGTGCAAAACTATGGTAAATATTCTTTTAAAAGCACCCCTTTCTCCTAAACACCATTACGATAAATTTTATTACTGTTTTACCAAATATTATCTGCTTTAATATTTTACTAGAAGCCGTTGCTGATTTGTTTTTTGAAGGTCGTTATAACAGTCGAATATTTTGTTATATTTTCCGGAATGAGATCAGAAAGACGGTTAAGAAACAAGGCAGTAAACGTTCATTTGAACTGCTTCTGGATTATTCAAATTGCAAAGTAGTTTTGCGTGATTAAACTAAATATCTGCTGTTTGAACAGAGAATATGTAAATGTTTGTCGGCAAAATTTAAATATTTTAACTAATACAGTAAAGGCTCGATTATCTGAGCTAATGTGAACTGAGATCGGCTCGGAAACGCCCAAACTCGGCTAACACAGATAAAATATAAAAATTTCCACTGCGCAATTTAGAGCTGATCTTACAGCAATACTATAACCCTTCCCCCTATAGTATATTCCCCATTCTTATCATCTAGGAAATATGCACGGTAAGATAAAAATGTACAATAAATATACAATGCAATTCTGAGTTCCTTTGTTTAGTATATACTGTACATGTGTAAAGAACCTTGCTGCGCCAACCGGGAATCGAACCCTGGATCTCTGAACTGACCAACCGACGCTCTACCGTTGAGCTACTGGGACAAAATGCAAGCTCTTGTCATTGAAGTGGACTCAGCACATATGTAGACGTACTTTCATGCTGGGGTATCGCATGCACATTCAGGTCTTCTCATGCACATTCAGGCCTTCCAAAAGCAAAATTCTTGACCATTCTTCTGGACACACATAATTTTCGTCTTCACACACTTGCTTTTCCTCACTCACTAAATTTATAATCATATCATCGGTCAAATCTCGTTACTCATATCCACTTATCCAATCTTTAATTTTTTTGCCATAAAAAACATTGAAACCATTTTTTTTTTCACTAACACTATAAGCGAGATATTATCTTCTTTATCTCATCTTCTAAACCGAGGAGGATTATCTTAAGCAGGGGAAGATAATTTCCTTCTTTGGTTTCATTGACAAAAAAAAAAAAAATCTGACGTGGGCAGCATATGACTTTCTCTACAGACTCAAATTCATTTTCTCTTTATTTCTTTAATAATTTATTCAGTTTAGTTCAATTGTACAAAATAACAGGTATAATTATTTGAAATTACATTGAATTTGCACTTTTAATTCAGTTTTCGTCTGCATTTAGTAACGAAACGTATTTTCAAAGGCGACGTAGAAAATATGCGAAAAACTGAAATATTTCGATGACGGCTAATCCCAGAATAATGCGGTTGGTTTAGTTATTTTCTTCATCCTCAAAAATTTCTTATAAAAAAAGCACTTAATTGATATATAGAGCATATGTTATATAAGATTTTGCCAATTTTTACGGGACATTTCGCAAAATGAGGCAGGTCCTCTTATCCCGAATCGTACAAAAATCTAATCAGCACCAGGGTCACACACAGGTGAGTTACGTATAAAATTTTATAAAATTGGGTCTATTAGTTTTTGAGTTAGAGTGGATACACATATTGCAAAGACAGAAGCATACACACACAGACGTCACACTAAAAATAGTTTTTTCGTGTTCTAGAGGTCCTAAAACGTGTAGATCCGTTGAAAACTCGAGTTGCGATTTTCGACACGATTCCAATACTTTTCCTATACAACATTACCATGTTTTGTAGGGAAAGTAAGCATTTCAAGAATTCGTGAGAGTTGATGTTTGTACTTATCGAGATAATGAAGATGAGTCAGTGGAAAGAGATTTAGCTCTGAATTCTACTGTAATTATACATTACTTATACTATAACATGGGCCTTTGGAATATAGGCTTCTCTAATGTTACTTATTGGCCTGTAACACTGGGGCATTACTGGCGTAGGCCGTCAGTATTGTCTAGACATTGGCATTATAATACTATGCCGATATTGACCTTACATTGGAAATATTACCAATATTTGGAATATATTGGGAACCAACGCTACGTATTGTGATATATATTGGCATGTCAATATTGGCTATAAATGGATAGACAATATTGTAAAAAGGTCCACATTTTCATATCGGCTCAATATTGGGTCTCTATTGGCTGATACTATTAGGCCAATAATGACATGCTTTTAGGGAGACGACCTAATATGAGCCACGGAACTTTTTTCACTAATCGCAGCAAAAAAAAAAAAAAATCTGATGTGGCTAACACATGACTTTCCTTATATAATGCAATAAATTTACTACATTTACAGTAAAAAAATCACTTTTTCTTATAGTAGATACTTATATTCTTTCCAAGATATTGGATTTTCGACAATTAGTCGTCATTTTCATTGATTTAGCGTCATTTTATCCATTTGGCGAGATTTTCGTTAATTTGGAAACATTTCAAGAAGTCGCCAAGTTGGCGACATTCTGCCAAATGCGTCGCCAAAATCTCGCCAAGCGTGATGGACGGAGAAATAAGTTAATTTTATAGCAGATAAATGACTATTGGCCTGCAAATACAAAAGCATTACTCAAAGTATCTTTCCTCATGAATGGAACGAGCTAGATCCACGAGAATGATGCCACCAAATTTATCGCATGATATTACATATGAAAAGTGAACATGTTTCTCAACAGTTAATATATTTTTTTAATTTATGGGATTTTTTGATAAATTTATTTGAAAAATGTACAATATCTCGAGAACGGTTCATGCTAGCGTTCTAAAGTTTATGTCAATCGTTTTCTAAGGAAAAATTACATAAGAAATGTCTACCTGCGTAACTTTATTAAAGGTTTTGATTTTTTGATGATTTTTTCAAAATTTCACTCGAAAATTTAGGGAGTTTCTGAACATTCGATTACGTTTAAAAACAATAGGCTTCCAGTATTCACGGATTGTGATTCTTGTACCAAATTTCATTCGAATCGCTCCACACACACACACACACACATACTTTCTCTCTCTCTCTCTCACACACACACACACACAGAGACATCATCTCAAAACTGACTGATTCGTGATCAAGGATGCTTGAAACGTGCTCTCCCGTCGAAAACTCGAATGCGAATTTTCGACCCCGTCACAATACTTTCCTTATACATTATGTATATAAGGAAAGTAAAAATATATATTTTCTTATTGTACTAATTTTTAACTGTCCCCTATATATTCAAATTAACTGCCCTGTGGCGCATGTTCCCCATGTTGAGAGACACGGGTTTAAGGAATGTTGCTTCCTTAACATGCATAACAATAGAAAGACAGTTCTAAAGAAAACACCCGATGAGAAGAATATTTTTATTTTCCATTTTATTTATCGCTGACATCAATTAAAAGGACACCATTTGGGAAATTCCAACTCCTGTGTTAAATAAATGTTCGATCGTTCCATTAAATAAGTATCTTTATTACCACCCATTTAAAAGAATGGATTCCCCGAAAACATTTTAGGGAAAAATGGGGGAAAATGCATCGTCGATTCTTATTTCCTCCCTTTGCTACATCTTCCCCTAGTGCACAAATTATCCTTAATTAACTGGGTCTAATGAGGAAATATAGGGAATATCCTTTAAAAGTAACTTTGCTTGCCGTAAAATATGCTTTGTAATTGTATAAATTTGAATACTGCGTTTCCAAAACATTACCGGTATTCCATGCATTGTAGACCTGCTGCTGATTGTTTTTAGTTAATAGTAAAATATCTTCTGCTTTCGTCAGAAAGGAAATTTAAAAGGTATTTGTGGAATTCTGATTTCACGTTTGAAGTATTTAAACCGGTTGTAAATAATTCTGATTTCAGACTATTTTTTAAAGGATAATAATTATCATTTGATATTTGTAGAAAGTAGTTATTGATGGCAAGCATTTTTGACATATATGTTTTTACAAAAAAAATTCTTTGAAACATGCATTATGTACTTTCCTTACAAAGCATGGCAATCTATAGGGAAAGTATTGGAATCGTGTCGAAAATCGCAACTCGAGTTTTCGACGTATCTATACGTTTTGGAACTTCTAGAACATGAAAAAACTACTTTCAGAGTGACGTCCGTATGTGTGTGTGTGTGTGTGTGTCTGCATGCGTGTGTCTGCATGTGCAATGTATGTATCCACTCTGACTCAAAAACCACTCTAACTCAAAAACTAATTGACACAATTTCACAAAATTTAGTAGATAAGTCAGTTATCGGTTACCCTGGTGCTGATAGAGTTCGGTACATTTTGGGAAAAAAGAACTTGTCTTTTTGGCGAAATGTTCAACAAAAATTGTCAAAATATAAAATAAAATACTACATATGCCAAATATGTAAATTAAATGCTTGTTTTATATGTAATGTTTGACAATGAAAAGAATAAGACTAAGCTCATTACTCTAGGACCAGCCGTTCTCGAGATATTTTAGTTTATTCGCATTTTTACTACACCGCCTTTGAAAATGCGTTTAGTTACCAAATGAAAGCGAAAATTGAATTAAAAATACAAATTCAGTGTCATTTCAAATAATTATGTGCGTTGTTTTGTGCCATTGAACTCGATTTAAGGAATTATTAAAGAAATAAAAAGAAAATAAATTTGAATCTATAGGGAAAGTCATATGCTGTCCACATCAGATTTTTTATTCTCAGGATCGACTATAGATAGAACTTATATGATGACTGATATTTGAATTTTGCTTTAAATTCCGAAGAAAATTCACTAATTATTTTCACATCAAGTTCAATTTTTTTTTATTTTCTTGAAATATCTCGATTTATCAGATAGCGCTTGGATAATAACTGATAGGAATTCAGTACCAAATTCTAAAGAAAGTAGGAGATTCGCTATGAAATGTCACTTCCGGCCCATAAAATTTCATTGAAACATTTATCTCTCAATATCGGCTATAGATAAAGCTTAGATGATGACTTAATTTAGCATTAAATACCGGAAGGGGTTGAGGCTCACTAAAAATTAGCATTCTGGTTCAAGATGTTTCCCTTAAAAATCTATTTATTATAGGAATTATATGATGTCTGAATTTCGCTTCAAATTCCGGAGTGAGGAGGTATGTTCACTAAGGATGTCAACTTCCGGTTCTGGGGATGTCAGTTCCGGTTCAGAAAATTTCATACAAACATTTATTTCCCAGTATACCTATAGATAAAGTTTAGATAATGACTGATATGAATTCAGCAGAACAAGAAAGGGTTAGGGGGGATTGTCACTTAAAATTAGCATTCTGGTTCAAAATGTTTACCTTAAACATATATTTCTTAGCACAGGCTATAAAAACAAACTTAAATGATGACTGATACGGATTCAGCATTAAAGTCCGAAGACAATAGAGAAGCTCACTAAGGATTTCCACCTCCAGGTTTTGGAGATGTCACTTTCATTTTTCTCCGAAAATTCATATAACCGTATGGAAGGATTGTGAAAGAGTATAAAAATTCTTAAAAGTTCCGTCGAAAATAAAATAAACAAACCACGTGCCACTATATAAAGGCACCTTCATAAATTTCTCGTAAAAAGCAATACGAATGTCATTAGTATGATTTATGATACATAAACAGAAAATTTTCTGAACGAGATTTGCCTCTCCTATTTATTTAAGTAAAACTATTTTAAAAGTTTTCTGGAAGTTTTGGCGAAATATTTGCCGGTATCAAAGTGCAACAATTCGTCAAAAGAATTAGCTGGAGAGTAGCTCAACTCGACTTTCTCATACCAGAATTGATTTTGAAAAATTTTGAAAAATCGGTATCATGGGTCGAATTGATGACAACTATAGCGTGTTACCTTTCACTTTAAATGACTTGAAAAAAGCTTTCGAAAATACCATACTTGACAATGTACCCACCCGGGGGGTAACTTGCCCCCAAGGGGGGCTAATGACGTCACGAACAAAAAAAAAATCTGATGTCGGCAGCACATGACTTTCCCTGCAGACTTATATTCACTTCTCTTTATCTTAATTAAATTTATTTCACTTTTAATTCAATTTTCGTTCTCATTTGGTAACTGGTCTTATTTTCAAAGGTGGTGAGGAGAAAATGCAAAAAACTAAAATATCTCGAGAACGGCTAGTCCTAGTGTAATGGGGTTGGTCTTATTCTATTCATCGTTAAAAATTACTTACAAAACAAGCATTTAATGGATATATTTGAGTATACGTATGTATTTATTTTAGATTTTGACGATTTTTGAAGGCCATTTCTCAAAAAAAAAGGCAGGTTATTTTTTTCCCGAATCGTACCAAAGTCTAATCAGCATCAGAGTATCCCACAAGTGACTTATCAACCGATTTTTGTGAAATTCGGTCCATTAGTTTTCCAGCTAGAGTGGATACAAGCTTTTGCGGACCATTTCGCAAAAAAGGCGGGTTCTGTTATCACGAATCATACCCAAAACTAATCAGCACCAGATTCGCCTACAAGTGACTTACCAAATTTTGTGAAATTCGGTCCATTAGTTTTTGAGTTAGAGTGGATACATACATTGCACAGACACACAGGCAGACACGCAGACAGACACACAGATGTAACGCTAAAAATGGTTTTTTCGTATTCTGGAGGTCTCGAAACGTGTAGATCCGTCGAAAACTCGAGTTGCGATTTTCGGCATAATTCAAATACTTTCCCTATACATTATCATGTATTGCAGGGAAAGTAAAAATCTGATGTGAGCAGCACATGACTTTCCCTGCAGACTTATATACACATTCTCTTTATTTTAATTCACTATTAATTCAATTTTCGTTCTCATTTGGTAACTGAGCTCATTTTCAAAGGTGGCCTATAGAAAAAACGAAAAAATCTCGAGAACGGCTAGTCCTAGTGTAATGGCGTTGATCTTATTCTTTTCTTCGTTAAAAATTACGCATAAAACAAGCATTGAATGGATATATTTCAGCAGACGTAGTTTTTATTTTAGATTTTGTCGATTTTTGCGGGCCATTTTGCAAAAAAAGGCAGGTTATTTTTTTCCGAATCGTACCAAAATCTAATCAGCACCAGGGTGACCTATAAGCGACTTATCTACCATATTTTATGAAAATCGGTTCATTAGATTTTCAGCTAGAGTGGATAAAAGGTTTTGCGGGACATTTCGCAAAAAAAGGCGGGTTCTTCTTTTCCGAATCGTACCCAAAACTAATCAGCACCAGATTCGCCCACAAATGACTTACCTACCAAATTTTATGAAATTCGGTCTATTAGTTATTTAGCTAGAGTGGACACACAGACAAACACACAGACACACACACAGACGTCACGCTAAAAATAGTTTTTTCGTATTCTAGAGGTCTCGAAACGTGTAGATCCGTCGAAAACTCGAGTTGAGATTTTCAGTATGATTCCAATACTTTCCCTATACATTACCATGTACTGCAGGGAAAGTAAAAATCTGATGTGGGCAGCACATGACTTTCTCTGCAGACTTATATCCACGTTCTCTTCATTTTAATTAAATTTAATTCACTTTTAATTCACTTTTTGTTCTCATTTATTAAGTGGACTTATTTTCAAAGGTGGCGTAGAGAAAATACGAAAAAACTAAAATATCTCGAGAACGGCTAGTCCTAGTGTAATGGGGTTGGTCTTATTATTTTCATCTTTAAAAATTACGTATAAAACAAGTATTTAATGGATATATTTGAGCATACGTAGTTTTTATTTTAGATTTTGGTGATTTTTGAGGGCCATTTCTCAAAAAAAGGCAGGTTATTTTTTTTCAGAATCGTACCAAAATCTAATCAGCACCAGGGTGACCTATACGTGGCATATCTACCGAATTTTGTGAAATTCGGTCCATTAGTTTTTCAGCTAGAATGGATACAAGCTTTTGCGGGCCATTTCGCAAAAAAAGGCGGGTTCTTTTATTCCGAATCGTACCCAAAACTAATCAGCACCAGCCCCGCCCACAAGTGATTTACCTACAAAATTTTGTGAAATTCGGTCCATTAGTTTTTTAGTTAGAGTGGATACAAAATCTGCACAGACAGACACACAGACAGACAGACAGACACATAGACACACACACAGACACACACACAGACGTCACGCTAAAAATGGTTTTTTCGTATTCTAGAGGTCTCGAAACGTGTAGATCCGTTGAAAACTCGAGTTGCGATTTTCGGCATGATTCCAATACTTTCCCTATACATTACCCTGTATTGCAGGGAAAGTAAAAATGTATAGCGGCTATTTTTCACAACAATGATTGAAACTATTATGTCTCGTGATCATTAAGCCATAAATAAACCCTTTTAAGCACGATTATGTCACATTCTGTCCTGTGCTGCCACGTTAAAATTCGCTCGAATTTAAAAAAAAAATTCTATCTAGTTCTATTTTTTGATAGCAAAGCCGAATATAAAGTTTCGTGAAAATCCATTAATATTTGTAGCTGCTATAGTGCACACAAGGGATCGTCCACAGACATCAGACAGACTCCAAAAACAATCAAACATGTGTTCAGGAGGCCTTAACATATATAATGGCCTCAAAATCGAAAATTTTAGTGAATACAATACACTTTCTCAATACTACGCATGAGAAAGTAAAAATGTGATCCATTAAATATTGCAAACTCAACAGGTTTACATACAATGTTCTTCTTAATGTCTCATTAAAATAAAGATGAATTAAAAAGTAAACGTTGTACTGCAGCAGCGGAAGTCCTCTGTAGGACAGAACGGATTTTTCATATTTATGCAAAGTTCTTGGGAAAGTCGTTAAGCACCCCCAAATAACTTTGTAAAAATAGGGCCATGACTGTAAACGTTAGGTTTATCTGTAGTAAAGTGATCACGCCCGATCGAATAAACGAGATTGAAGCGCACCTATCTGAGAATTAAAAAAAATAGGACTCGGCAACAAAGAAACATAAACAAAAAAAAATTAAATAACAAGAAAGATCAACCATGCATAAAACATTGATTATGAAACACGTTCCAACTGCAATGCAATTTTATTTAAACATCTCTAAAAAGCTTTACAATCAGCGGTGATATCTTTTAAATTATCACAGTACTAAAATAATGCATTTTACTTAAAAAATTAAAACCATGGAGGTAAAAGTACTTTCTAACATCATGCTTAAAACTTCATCGAAAAAGGCAATGCTATAAAATCGTCTGTTTCTCTGTGTAAAATCAAAGAATATTTCATTCATATCATCTATATTCCTGACTCCAGAGCTAAATAATTTTGCGTTAAAAAAATTCAGCAATTCTTATTCAAAAACTCATCTTACAGCTTGATTTGTTTACATTCTGCATACATTAAAATTAGGCTTCGTTGTAGAAATAACCAAAGTTTGATGTTCATTTAAATTGAAAAATATTGTAATTGTGTTGGCGCAGAATATAGATGCACAGAAAATACGCAAAAATAAAGCGGTTTTAGGATGGATGCAACACTAAATATAAATTTAAAAGAACTTTTAAAATATTGCCATATTTTATTTTGAAATGGATCACATGATCTCTTCATATAATATGGGTGTAATTATTATCTTAATTTTTATTTTTAAAACTATCGAACATATTTTGCTCAATTTTTTTTACATATATTTTATGGAATAATTTGAATATTTCCTAAAATTTTCAGAGCAATTTGCGAACTTTAACTTCGCTTAAAAATGTTTGCAAAATTAGGTCCCATAGGGTTCAATGTATTTCACTGTTTCAACCCGGATTCAATCCAAAATTAATTGGATCATATTATTCATTTACATTCCCATGTGTCTCACAGATCGTCTCAACAACATACTAAAATTTAATTTTGATAACGTCATTTTTACGGCAGTTATCGTGCGAAAGGACAGACAGGCAAACAGACAGACAGAATGACCAAAGTTAAACACTTTTCAACTATGTCGGAAAGTGTTAAAAAAACTGTAAAACACTGTCTAATGAGTGGGAATTGACACCAGGAACGCACTATACGCATATACGGAAGGCAATAAATGCTTGTCAAAAAGCCGTATCACCAGGATTTGTAACACAGTGACACCTGCAATACTTGTCAAAATATGCGGTTAAATTATTTCTCAAATTCAAATATGCGGTTAATGACGAAGAGTATTTTGAAAAAGCCATACACCAGATTCCTGTGCATTTTATAAAATATTGTTTACTTCAAAAATTATGAAAACAATTCAAAGTACCATATTGTGGCAAGCATATATTTTTTGTAATTATCTTGCGGTATATTTCTACTTATTAAACAATGTTCTATATGTTTGTAATTGGTTTTTTTCGTTTATCTCGCTTTGTTTCCGAGTTTGATATCCTAACTTTTAAAATTATCCACTAGAGGCTCTGCGATACCTTTTATTTGATCCGACACGGGGACTTTTACCATAGATATATTTTACGTGCAAAGTCGGGGATATTTCCTTACAAAGTTATTGAAGTATTTAAGTTATTGAAGTATTCCTAGGAACACTGTATATTAATGTAAATACATATTTAAGAACAATTTTTCAATGCAACATTGATACTCAGATGGATATACTATTTCAGAATGCTGAATTTTATCGGGATTTTCCAAAGCTTCTTGTGAAAGTACAGTAAATAAGCATAGTCCATGGGGGGAAATCCCGGAGCAATAATGATTTTTCCCTTTTATTTATCGCAAAGGGAAAAGGCTGCCGTTTAGGTTAAAAAATTATAACACGAGAAGGGTTTAAAACTTTATGTTAGGGAAAAGCCAAAATCGCTTGACGCAATAGTTTAGGTGGCACAAAACCCCACAGCATCATATGTACTTTTATGTTCGTCCTGAATTAAAAATATTTATTTAAACTGTTAATGTTGTAGAAAAAATAATCAGTGCCATGCACAGTAAATCTTAAACAAAATAAGAACATTCCAAAGTATTCAAATTTATTTTACCCACGAATTTATTTTTGTTCCCTGTTACGTATCCTGTTCTACAACTTGGAAAATTACTTATTACTTCTATTCATAATGAGGGAACTTTAATTTAAAAATAATCAAAGGTATATATACTAAACACCAATCCTAAGTAATCACATTTATTTTACCCTCGAATTTGTTTTTATCGCCCTATATTAAGCATCCTATTCTGCAACTTGGAAAATTACTTATTTCTTCGACTCATAATGAGGTAACTTTAATTTTTAAAAAACTGATGTGGGCAGCACATGATTTTCCTTATATAATGCAATGAATTTACTACTTTTACAGTAAAAAAAATAAGTTATTTTTATAGTAGATACATATATTCTTTCCAAGATAATGAATTTTCGTTAATTAGTCGTCATTTTCATCGATTTAGCGTCATTTTATCCATTTGGCGAGATTTTCGTTAATTTGGCAACATTTAAAAATGTCGCCAAGTTGGCGACATTCCGCTAAATTCGTCGCCAAAATCTCGCCAAGCGTTATGAACGGAGAAATAAGTTATTCTTACAGCAGAAAAATGACGATCGGCGTTCAAATACAAATGTATTACTCAAAGTATCTTTTCCTATGAATGGAACGAGCTAGATCCACGAGTATGATATCACCAAATTTATCGCATGATATTGCATATGAAAAGTGAACATGTTTCTCAACAGTTATTATATATTTTTTTAATTTATGGGATTTTTTTTATAAATTTATTTGAAAAATGTGTAATATCTCGAGAACGGTTCATGCTAGCGTTCTAAAGTTTATATCAATCGTTTTCTAAAATTTCATAAGAAAAAGAAAAATTACATAAATGACTATGTGAGTAACTTTATTAAAGATTTTGATTTTTTGATGATTTTTTCAAAATTTCACTCGAAAATTTAGGCGGTTTCTGAACATTCGATTGCGTTTAAAAACAATAGGCTTCCAGTATTTACGGATTGTGATTTTTGTAACAAATTTCATTCGAATCGGTCCATTAGTTTGTGAGATATTATCTCCACAGACTCACTGACACACATACTTTCACACACACACACACACACATACTTTGACACACACACACACACACACACAAACACAGACATCACCTCAAAAATGTTTGATTCGTGATCAGGGATGCTTGAAACGTGCTCTCCCGTCGAAAACTCGAATTCGAATTTTCGACCCCGTCACTATACTTTCTTTATACATTATGTATATAAGGAAAGTAATAATCAAAGGTATATGTACTAAACACCACTCACTCCACCTAAGTATTCAAATTTGTTTTATCCTCGAATTTATTTTTGTCATCCTATGTTACGTATCTTGTTCTACAACTTGGAAAATTACTTATTACTTCTACTCATAATGATTGAACTTTAATTTTAAAATAATCAAAGGTACATATACTAAACACCACGTCTCCCTATCGTGTTCAAAAAGGGTGTGGCTTTACTGACACTAACACCTAGATATAATTCTCAAAGTTTTTCATCCGTAAGAGTTTTATCTCATTCCCTCTTAAATCCTTATTCAAACTTATTCCACCGTTACATTAAATATTTTTATTGCAGTGCATTTATAAGAAGGAATTCACCGGACAACTTTTAAGGGAAAAATAGGGAAATACAGTTTCTATTCTTATTCTCTCTTCCTGCTACTTTCCTTCGCTCACAAATTATCCCTAATTATTTGAAGTCTAATGGGGGATATACGGGGAATATTCCAAAGGCCATGAAATATACTCTCTTAACAAGGAATTTTAATACCGTATTTTATGGACATTATCCAGTATACCTAATACCTCTGCCGCTGCTTTGGTTTTAATGGCGGCCATGGTGGTTTATAGTTGAATATTTTGTTCTGTGTTTAGGAAAAGAAATTGCCCGTGGAATTCCACAATTACATCTGAAGTATTTAAGATATTTTCGGAATTTTTGGATTTCAAAGTAATTTTATATGATCAGATTAAGTGTCTAATAAAAAAGGAAGGAATTATTTAAAAGAATTTGGTGAGAAATATTTAGTGCTTGTCTTTATTATCCCTTATTACGCTGATGCAATAATTGAAGATGTTTAAAATATCGTCTGCTGGTTTAAATACGTCAGACGATTATTACACAGCTATTTTTTATCCATAGAAGGACATGACGTTTTCTTTTCTTTTTGAGCAATGTTTCTCTAGCTCATGGAGTTAGAAAGAATGAGATAAATTTCTATGGATGCAATATATTTGAAAATGCCATAATGCTTTGAGAATTATATCCAGGTGTCGCTAGCGTTGGTAAAGTAGTTGCTATTATTAGTTGACACAACAGAAAGGTGTAGTATTTAGTATATGTATTTTTGATTATTTTAAAATTAACGGTTCCCTATTTATGAGTATATAATTAACCAGTATTTTTTCATAGTAAGATAGAGTACAAAATATAGGGAGATAAAAATATATTGAAAGGTAACGTAATTTAATTTTGAATACGTAGGAATAGTCTTTATTGTCTCAGTTCTAATTTGCATTGCGCTCATAATTTATCTTTACAAAATTGACAGTTTAAATAAATATTTTAGGCCATTCGCCATAGAAATACATACCATGCGCAGAACTCCTTATCTTACCCTAGCGCCACCTGAATGATTGTCTCGAACGATATTGGAGTCTTATTAATATAGAGTTTTAACTCCTTTCTTTTACCTCCATGTTCTAGCCATTTTTATATCTCTAGCCACTTTTGAGTCTCAGGAGAGTTTGAGCAACGGAGACTCTATTTCTGACAGTTTATCCTAAATTAAAATCGAAGGCCTGCCTACCCGTTCCCGTTTATCTGCAACAGATTCAGTTTCCCGGAAAACTTTATTAACCTCGTAATTATTGAATTGATGGGGTTTTAGAGTATGGTAATTTCTTTGAAACTCTTTAATGACACATAAAAATGGTTAGTAAAACATCGTTCTAAAAGTATTTCATTCTGGCCAAACGCGCGCGTTATTTCAATTATATATCTTGCTTTATTCACCATAGCCATTTTCTTGCTTTATTCACCATAGCCATATGCCATTATTTACCATATTACTTGTTGGAACTGAAACAAGTGAGACTTAAAATAAAGAATAGACTTTTTCTTCTTCTTCTTCGACACAGACCGTCCGACCTCATAATACAAAAGAGCCTATAAGTTTTTAGAATTTGAACATTAAACTAAATAAATTAGATACAGGAAAAACAATGAAATCAAAGTGACACATTTAAAAGGTGTCTACTTGTTATTTGCACGAAGCGTAGTAAGCATGCGCGGTGTTTTTTTCAAGCATACATCCAGGGGAAGATTATCCACCCCACCCCCCTCCGAAGGTATTTTATGTTGCCCAGCTAAATGTTAATAAGTACAGACTATATAGATCATTTTCATTTCGCGACTTATTATTTTCAGAATGACATTTTGCGGCTGTATGTAGTCCAAATTGTAATTATATATATATATATTAGTTAAAAATTTCATATGTAAAAATAGGCATTTCATCTTATTACAGTTCGTTTTATTTATTGAAATTGACATTTTGCACATATGTGTGCAATTTTACGTATGTATGCACATTTTCACCTTTCTACTTATTACAGTTTTCGAGTAAAAGGAACCACAAAATTCAGGCAAATATTGATTTCGTTTCGTTAAGAATTGAAAATGGACTTCGCTTCGCTCGTTCATAATAAATTCAAATTGTTTCTGTTTCTTGTCCTATTTTTCCTGTCATGCATAAACCGCCGAGTCCGTTATACGCAGGGATACATTTCTTACAATAACCGTGCAATAACTTTCGAAATCGATTGTAAAAAAACACTTCCTTGATATCGGAAAACTCATCTTCCCTTTTATAACTCTCCTACTCGAATTGAATCGGATAATACTCACCCTTTTTTACCGCAAATACCAGTCATTTGTTGGAGCACAATAAGAACACCAAATATTTTTTATCTGTGCTTTTTGTCCACCCCACCCTCTCTGCATTTACTTAAAGACCAGGAGACGTAAATAGGGCAAAAATGGATATTAACATTATACAATACATCCGTGATATTCTCCCCATTGTTAGCAGCCTATATGAGTATATTTACTCCCTCCAAGAATTACCCATAAATAACTCCCAGCTCTGGGAGTAAGGGCCAGGCCCTTAAACGGATTCCCATTAACTCTTTCTGAGAATCTGGCAGCATTAAGGGCCAGGCCATTTTGGCGAAGTTGATAGGGATGAACAATAAGAGGAGGTGAGGACGGGGGGGGGGGTGGTGTTACATTTCTCTCAGGATTTGAGTTCATTACGAATTGCGATTTGAATGTTTTGGATATGAAAACAGAGCATTGTTATATAAATTACTGCATTTCTTATAAATGTGGATGTGTTTTGTTGCACTATAAATACCTGCGAATACAAAATTATCTGACTCCACAGACTTCGGAACTCCACAGAAGTATGAATTAAAAATACTCTTAAACATTTTGTATAAAACAATTTAAAAAAAATCTGATGTGAGCAGCACATGACCTTCCTTATATAATACAATAAATTTACTACTTTTACAGCAAAAAAATAGATTATTCTTATAGTAGATACTTATATTCTTTCCAAGATATTGAATTTTCGTTAATTAGTCATCATTTTCATCCATTTGGCGAGATTTTTGTTAATTTGGCAACATTCAAAAAAGTCGCCAAGTTGGCGATATTACGCCAAATTCGTCGCCAAAATCTCGCCAAGCGTTATGGACGGAGAAATAAGTTATTATTACAGCAGATAAATGACTATTGGCGTTCAAATACAAAAGTATTACTTAAAGTATCTTTTTTCATGAATGGAACGAGTTAGATCCACGAGAATGATATCACCAAATTTATCGCATGATATTACATATGAAAAGTGAACACGCTTCTTAAGAGTTAATATTTTTTTTTATTTTACTTGATCTTTTATGATAAATTTATATGAAAAATGTGCAATATCTCGAGAACGGTTCATGCTAGCGTTCTAAAATTTACGTCAATCGTTTTCTAAGGAAAAATTACATAAGAAATGTCTATTTCCGTAACTTTATTAAACGTTTTGATTTTTTGATGATGATTTCAAAATTTCACTCGAAAATTTAGGGGGGTTCAGAACATTTGTTTGCGTTTCTTAGTGCTCTAAGCCAGAATAGAGGGCATCTGCAGTGGCAGCTAGATCATAGCCTCGAAAGCCTTTTCGTTGAAATCTTCCAAAATTTTACAACAAAGCACCATATGCATAATATTTAAAACTATTAACATATTTTATAATTTAAAAAAATCTGATGATGGCAACACATGACTTTCCTTATATAATGTAATGAATTTACTACTTTTACAGTAAAAAAATAGGTTTTTCTTATAGTAGATACTAATATTCTTACCAAGATATTGAATTTTCGACAATTAGTCGTCATTTGCATTGATTTAGCGTCATTTTTATCCATTTGGCGAGATTTTCGGTAATTTGGCAACATTTCAAAAAGTCGCCAAGTTGACGACATTCCGCCAAATTCGTCGCCAAAATCTCGCCAAGCGTTATGCACTAAGAAAAAAATTATTCTTACAGCAGACAAATAACTATTAGCGTTCAAATACAAAAGTATTACTCAAAGTATCTTTTTCTATGAATGGAACGAGTTAGATCCACGAGAATGATGTCACCCAATTTATGGTATGGTATTACATATGAAAAGTGAACATGTTTCTCAATAGCAAATATTTCTTTTTTATATTATATGACTTTTTGATAATTTTTTTGAAAAATGTTCAATATTTCGAGAACGGTTTGTGTTAGCGTTCTAAAATTTATGCCAATCGTTTTCTAATGAAAAATTACATAAGAAATGTCTATTTGCGTAACTTTGTTAGTGGTTTTGATATTTTGACGATTTTTTCAAAATTTTATTCGAAAATTTAGGGAGGTTCTGAACATTCGATTGCGTATAAAAACAATAGGCTTCCAGTGTTTACGGATTGTGATTTTTGGAACAAATTTGGTTCAAATCGGTCCATTCGTTCGTCAGTTATCGTCTCCACAGACTCACTGACACACACACACACACATACTTTCACATACACACACACACACACACAGACATCACTTCAAAAATGTTTGATTCGTGATCAGGGATGCTTGAAACGTGCTCTCCCGTCGAAAACTCGCATTCGAATTTTCGACCTCGTCACAATACTTTCCTTATACATTATGTATATAAGGAAAGTAATAACAACTACTAATGTTACGAGTCTTAAATTAATTAAAAGATTATTTATCCTTAAATTTTTATCAGATACAAAATTCAGGGGGCTCCTTAAAATTTGGGAACCCAGGACCATTGCCCTGGAGGCCCGTCTGTTAATCAGGCCTCTGTCGTTGGGGAATGACAAATAAAGTTAATTACACCACGCAACCAAATTGAGTTTTCATGAAGATTGAACCGAAGCTGCGAGTAGCTGCAATGTCCAAATCCTTAACTTTTCAAGTGTCATGATAAATTTACATAATTGCGGCACATTGTAATTTTCTGTGCTGACAAGTCCATGGATGCTGGTATTCACGATTGAAACGAGATTCTTACGATCGTTAAAATACACCATTGCTTACTAGAAAATCCCCGAAATTTTCCCAATTTATCTTAACTCTCCAATCGTTAAAAGTAATCCATGTATGGAGTGAGAAACTCCACTAAACTTTCTCATATTCATTACAATTCAACGTAATGTCCACATATAACTAAAAGGATAGTGCAAACGGTTCCAAACCGTTTGTATTTAATCGCATATGCAGGCCAAACACATGAATATGGAATCATATACATATGGTTACCGCAGACTCTTATACAAATACGTTACATACGTCTACGTACACACAGACGTATACATCCAGACTGACTTCCACACCGCCCATACCGTGTACAGTTGTGCCGTCAATAGTTAGACTTGTCAGCAGCAGGTCCGGGATATAAATGACGTCACCTGCTGTTGGCAGGAATCGTACATCATCCGGAGCTTCTCTCCAAAGCTCCCGCTTTTTCCGGAAATTCACACAAAGGATTTAGGAGGCTGTGGAAAGCCTCCTCCCACCCCTTTTCACCGGAAGATTTGGCATCATTTTCCAGACCCGTTAATGAGAGGAAGAAATTTTAAGAATAGATCATTTGTCCACTGCTGATGATATTTGGCGACAAAATGTTATTCACATTTTTTTATCTGTCATTGGTTGTAACGATGATGAAAAAGGAATTTATTGATTGGACGAGAAATGTTTTTTTTTTCCCCGACATTATATGCCACAAATTATGAAGTGTATCGTCTGGATATTTTTTATATGAATTTTATACTTGAAGCTTTATTAAAATATCGTAGTATCTAGTTCTAACGAGAAGCCAGACGGATTAGCAAATATTTTAGTTAAATCAAATCCGAATAACAACATATGTAATAAATGTATGTATTACAGCGTAAAACACAGTGCAAGTAAAATGTAAAAGCAGATAATCGCTTCGAAAACATGTTATGGGTGTTTGCTACTTCAGTGAGAGTAGTCTAAGTGCTATATGCGAAATGAGTTTACCACGGCATGACGACTGCTTAATTTTAACAACAGTGCCACCTAGTGAGAGAACACTGTAAACTTAAAAGCTTTGACTATAAAATGAGATATACACAAGGCAGGGGCCATTAACTGTCTGCATAATTGCTTGTGATCTATTCAATTTAAAAGCTTGATAAATATTTTCTGGACTGTTTCAAGGTTTATAAATAGATGATGAGAATTTTAAATCTTGAGCCAGTAGCTCAATGGTTGGAGCATAGGCGGGCCATTTCGAAAATCCGTGGTTCGATCCTTTACAGAGAAAATGACACATCTATACAGCTTGTTGATTATTTCTTCAAAAATACAGATTTATGAAGAACATTGGCAAATGAAAATTAACTTATACGTTGCCAAATGAAAATGAACTTCACTCTTTCTTGAGTAAATTTATCAATCAAGGGCGTATTAGCATTGCACGCGTTCAAACGGCCAATAACATCAAATTTTGAAGTATGGTTACAATTCCTACGAAGCAAAGCACAAAGGGGTTTTAAAATCATAACAATAATTTTCTATTTTTCCTCAAATCATACTGCAAATCGTATATATATATATATATATATATATATATATATATATATATAAAAGATAAAATTAATAATAAAATAAAAATAGTTAGACAAATTTAAAACATGATCAGTGTCATACCCTGGTTCAGAAACAATACGGAGGAAAATTAAGTAAAGATGATATGAAATGAAATATCAAACAAAAGGAAAACAATGCTACCATAAGCATACATATACATACACATACATACATACATATATATAAATATATATATAAAAAAAAAGAATGTGGGGGGAGGGGGGAGAGCAAGTTAAATTACAAAAAGGCAAATTGCAAAGATGCAATTAGAACTCAGGATAGACTTTCTTGAAGTATTTCTTGCAGAAAATTATGAATTAACTCAAACTGTAATGTCAAACATTAAAAATATGAAATATAATAAACAGATAATATAATAAAAGGATTACATAGACTTTTGAAGATAATTCTAGCACAATTCAAAAGGTCACATAAAACTATTATAAAGAATTTATATACTCTAACCATTAACATGCGCATGTGCAGCATAAATTAATGGGAGATTGTAAATTATTGTTATTAATATCAGTTAATAACTACAGTACTACAGATTCAATTTATATATATATATATATATATATATATATATATATATGTAAAGTATATTCAAGTAGAGTTAAAAATTCGAATTCGAATTTTCGTCGGATTTACAAGTTTTAGGCACCTACACCATAAATCAACAAAATTAATACAATATAATGTTTTTGTTTATATATTGTTCTTGATTGCATCATACGAAAATGTAAGAACAGATTTAAATTTATCAAAAAAAAAAAATTAAATTTAATAGATTAAAATTCTATTAAAATAATTTTCAATGTTGAGAACAATCAAATAACATTACTTCCTAACAACAATCAATTAAGAATCTTAATTTTTAATACTTTCTTCAACTTTGTGGCTTTAAAATTTATTTATTTATTTATTTATTTATTATGTAATGTGTATTTTTTAAAATTAGAAATCGTAATTCTTAATTGGAATTAGCAATCCTTACTTTAACTTATAAAAACTTAAGATACAATCATCTATAATCTGTTATCTTTATATATAAAATGGAAAATCTGTTTGCTGATTTATCTCTTCCGTAGTATACAAATCCACAGTTTTCAACGACTTTTTTTTCCCAAATTTGGGATTGTTATACTCTACTACACAGTAACTAACCCCATCCATATTTATAATTTTTTAGAACCAGGGGTTGTTGAGATATTAATAGAAAAACTCAAAATTAAAGTTTTCGTGAAAATAGCATTACGCAGACGATGATTTTCAGAAAATTTATTTGATATAAATTGTACCATGTTGCTTAACAACGGAATTTAATCCAGTTCCGTTATTAAGCTTAAGAATCTATATGGCAGACGATTTTTATTTAATTTATACGATTTAAATAATAAAGTAATCGATAGAAAAATTAATTTTCTAAATAACAGGTACGATATTTTTAATTGGGAGATGAGCGAATAGATATAATAACCTTGGATGAGCGGCCTTGAAATATGGGATTATGGGAATTATGGATATTTTCAAAACATGTTTTACTTTGCTAAAGATACTTCAGATTCATTATTTTTTATTGTATTTAACCGAATAGTAAAACAGAATATAAATGTACGGGTATATCGTCTCCTACCATTTTACGTCTTTATTTTGGCGTATGTGGATGAAACTGCATATTCTTTTGAAGGCTGGTTTACAAACGGACCACGATGTTTTGTTCTTCAAATCTGCCTGTAAAAATATTGTATAGCGAGAACAGCGATTCTTATACATCTTTTAATGGAAATTTAATTTAATATTTTGATATAATTTTCTGAAGAATAATATAATTTAAATATTACTACTCACAAATCCCGAGCAGCGTCGGGTATATTTGCTAATACTGAATAAATTAAAAAAATATGAAATAGCAAATAAAATTAATTAATTAAAAAAAATTTATTTGCATTATGTATGTACTTAATCAAAAGGAGAAATTTTCCTCCACACAAGTCAGCGGCATATATATAATTCCTTATTGTTAAATTATTTAGAAAACAAGAATTGCTTTAAAGCTTAACTTTATTCTTAAAATTAACTAAGAATTAAGTTAGAATTCTTAAAATTAACTTAGAAGACAAATTCCATTCTAACTAATCCACTGTCTCCGCAAAACAATTTAATCATATGCATCATTTAATTAGAAAACCAATCATATGTTTCATTTCAACTTGATCAACATACGGAACTTCGAAACTAATTTGAATATCTCGCTGATTGCAGTATAAATTATTGCCGTTCAGTCGCACTTTATGTTTTTCAATTTAAATTCTATTCGACCCTTTCTTGTCCTATTACTTTCCCTAAAATATATGGTAATGCATAGGGAAAGTATTGGAAGCGTGTCGAAAATTGCAACTCGAGTTTTCGATGGAACTACACGTTTTGGGACCTCTAGAATACGAAAAATCTATTTTTAGTGTGACGTCTGTGTGTGTGTGTTTGTGCGTGTGTCTGCGTTTGTCTGTCTGTGCAATGTATTTATCCACCTTAATTCAAAAACTAATTGACCAAATTTCATAAAATTTTACAGATAAATCACTTGTGGGTGACACTGGTGATTAGACTTTGATACGATTCGGGATAAAAGAAACTGCCGTTTTGTGCGAAATGGCCCGCAAAAAACGTGTGCATCCACTAACTAATCCACTAACATCTACTAAAAAACTAATTGGCCAAATTTCACAAAAATTAGTAGATAAGTCACTTATCGGTTATCGTGGTGCTGATTAGATTTTGGTACGATTCGGAAAAAAAATAAGCATCATACGAGTCAATATGAGAAAATGGTAGGTTCAAAAATATAATTCCATGAATAATGATAATAGTAATTGGTATGCAAAAATGATAGTTCCAAGAACAATAATAATAGCAGTCAAAATAGAAAAAATGTTATATTCCAAGAATATAATTCCAAGAATAATAATAGCAGCATTTTTCACAGCGTTATTACCTATGATAAATTCCACGAACAATGGTATAAAAATATTTTTGGTGAAAATGGATAATTTTAACTACGATATTATGGATGTTAATTATATTAAAACAGTTTATATCAACACAGTTAAGACAAATGGATTTAATTTATCCATCGGCGCCACTAAGCTGTTGCCAACTAAAAAAATAATTTTAAAGAATTTTCACGAAATTATTTGAAAGAATAACTTGGATATGTAATATGAAAGATGTATGTTTTTCTTCATCCCGAAAGTTATCTATAAGGTGTTTACATGTCAATATGATCAACTTCATTCCGCAATGATGGATTGAAAACGAAAATGCTGCACTGAAGTAAGAACAAAAAAGTATTCCATTCCAAGTTTTCCATTCTGTGTTGCGTAATTAATTAACGAAAGGAACGGGACAGGCAGAATATCTCCATCCGGGTTCGGAACAAATGGGGCAGTCGTTCCAAAGAAAAAGCGTCTTGATTGCCATCCATTCGAAACGTCCGAAAAGAATGGTTTCCCCGATAATTTGACTAGGTTTTTGTTCGAAACCGCGAGGCAGGCATTCATCACGGGTTAGTGAATGGCGGTGATTAGGGTCTAACTACCTCCTTGCAATGTTCGAATTCGGACACAACTGTCGATTGCAGGCTTGAATTATTACTTTCTAATAATGCTTTATACGGGAAAAGTATTGTTTTCTTGAAATTTTTCGAGTTCAAGATTTTGACGGCGAAGCACGTTTTTAAAAACCTCCTAAACACAATCACAACACTTTCAGAAAAGTGTGCGTATGTGTGAAATATTTTTAGTTCACCACGATAATATTTATAAACCGTTCCTAGTATCATGCTAATTTTGGACCAATATGAAAATGTGGCCATTTTTAAAATATAGAGTAAATATTGGCTCCCAATATTGGCGCAATATTAGCTGGCCATTTATAGCCAATATTGGTATACCATAAATGTAACATTTATAGCCAATATCGGTATACCATAAATGTAAATGGCCATTTATAGCCAATATTGATATACCATATTGGTAGACCATAAACATATGGCCATTTATAGCCAATATTGGTATACCATAAATGTAATTGGCCATTTAGAGCCAATATTGGTATACCATAAATGTAAATGGCCATTTATAGCCAATATTGGTATACCATATTGGTACACCATAAACATATGGCCATTTATAGCCAATATTGGTATACCATATTGGTACACCATAAACACCATACCATAAATGTAAATGGCCATTTATGGCCAATATTGGTATACCATATTGGTACACCATAAACATATGGCCATTTATAGCCAATATTGGCATACCATAAATGTAATTGGCCATTTATAGCCAATATTGGTATACCATATTGGCACACCATAAACATATGGCCATTTATAGCCAATATTGGTATACCATAAATGTAATTGGCAATTCATAGCCAATATTGGTATACCATAAATGTAAATGGCCATTTATAGCCAATATTGGTATACCATATTGGTACACCATAAACATATGGCCATTTATAGCCAATATTGGTATACCATAAATGTAAATGGCCATTTATAGCCAATATTGGTATACCATAAATGTAAATGGCCATTTATAGCCAAAATTGGTATACCATATTGGTACACCATAAACATATGGCCATTTATAGCAATATTGGTATACCATAAATGTAATTGGCAATTCATAGCCAATATTGGTATACCATAAATGTAAATGGCCATTTATAGCCAATATTGGTATACCATATTGGTACACCATAAACATATGGCCATTTATAGCCAATATTGGTATACCATAAATGTAAATGGCCATTTATAGCCAATATTGGTATACCATAAATGTAAAAGGCCATTTATAGCCAAAATTGATATACCATATTGGTACACCATAAACATATGGCCATTTATAGCCAATATTGGTATATCATAAATGTAATTGGCCATTTATATACAATATTGGTATACCATATTGGTATATCATAAACATATGGCCATTTATAACCAATATTGGAATACCATAAATGAAATTTGTTGAGTTCGAGATCTTGACGGAGAAGCACGTTTTTAAAGCCACCTGAACACCATTAGAACACTTTCAGAAAAGTTGGCGTGTGGGTGAATTATTTTTAGTTTAACACGATAATATTTATATACCGTTCCTAGTATTATGCCAATATTGGACGAATATGAAAATGTGGCCATTTTTACAATATAGGGTAAATATTGGCTCCCAATAATGGCCCGATATTAGCTGGCCATTTATAGCCAATATTGGTATATTAATATGTACCCAATGTTTAGCCAGTATTAGTTGTTTGTACATTCTAAATATTTGAAATATTTCCAATGTAACGCCAAGATTGGTGTAATATTGTAATGCAAATATTGGCGGAAAATATGTGCCCAATATTGGCGTTACATTGGAAATGTTTCCAGTGAAACGCCCAGATATACAACATTGACCCAATACTGGCATGCTACTAGGGATATGATTAGAAAGCATGACCTCACAATTGGCTTTTATAGGTATTGTTATGATATGTTCTGGGGAATCGCGAGTATATGCTCAGAATACAGGAAAGTGTTCCAATATTTGGATAACAAACTAATTTATTTAAAGCGCCAATAAGTGTAAACAGGAGAAACATATAGCTAATAACTATGAAACTACCCCCCAAGGTCACAAAACAATTATCAGATACAATATAACAGTCAAATATTCAATGCTCAACTCATACATAAAACAGACTTTCTCAAAACACTGAAGTATTTCACAACTCACTTTTATCGTATCACGTCAACTCATTACACCTAAAAAATGACCGGCTTGTACAGCCTCTCTGGAAATGTCTAGAAAAATCGATGTAACTTGAGAAATTCGAGTTGTTACCGAAACTCGCTAAGTTGGGTATAATTCCTCCAATTCACCAAATGTGTCGCCATGGTCAAACAGCCTGGACCTTTAAATAATAACAATGGTTGCCTGTAAATGTTGCCTGTGATTCTGTCTCGTGGTTGATAGTACAAATATGCAAAGATTCAGTTTTCTGAGTCATCCGAGGGCTTTTGGAGGGTCTAGAAAGACTTTTAGCCGCCTCATTTTATTGCCTCCCCGGAAGAATCAAACATCCGTCTCCATTAGGTTCTGTCCCGTGGTCCATCCATACTATGAGTGTATAAAGATTTTGTCTTCTTGATGAAATGAGGGTTTTTCTAGGGCGTTTGTAAAGACTTTTCGAAGGAATCCATTTTTTGTGGGCCCTGGAGCAAGAATCGATAATCCGGTTCCTGTTAATTAAGGCTCCTAAATATACAGGGTGACGCAACCGCCATATTGACTCCAACCAGTCCAGTAAATTATCGTCTGCCTGTGCTATTTTATTTTTAACCCTCTTTTCGACATATTTATCTGTCGCTTCAATTGGGGGACAAGAAGGCAGCTGCTGCGTCAGCCTATATATTTAGAGGCCCTATGTTAAATGGTAGTCAATCATTATATAGATAACTTTATCTAGCTACATATATACGATATACCCAAAGCATCGAGCCTAATTCTTTTTTCTTTGTTGCACCCCCAAGCAAACAAATGCGCCGCTTATCACTAAAAGCTCAGATAAGAAAAGCATTGACCCCATTTTTAGAGAAGACATACTTCCATTTTCTTCCTTACTCTCTCTAAGAAAAAGGGCCAGTGTTTTATTTTAGGAGACTAAATGCGCTCTTCTACCTCCTCCTGCATTAAATCGTTTCATTCCCACACCTAGCTAGACCTCTTTTCCCTCCCCCGGTATAGACTTTAAAAAAAAAGTACCGTAAACTATACCTTCCATTGACCTCCCCCCCCTCCCCCCCCCCCCCCCCCTCCCATCTATTTCCGAATAAAATTCCGAGCTGGGGGAAAATGGATATCAGAACATTTATATGCACACTTATATTTATATATAAAAGATTTTAGCGTCACTTGCTTTGGGGGGTTCCATCCTCTATCCCCCCACCCCAATTTTCCTTTTCCTTTCTAAGGGAGAATGGCAATTTTATGTAGCTCTAGCGCGTCGTCTAAAATAGCATATATTATAGGGAGAAAGTAGAGAAAAAGTTTTGGTCCTTTAAGAATTCTTTTCTAAAATTTAAATCTTCTTAGGGTATTTCAAGAAAATGACGCGAAAGCAAACGGGAAAACTCAAGTATAGAATAGTAGGGGTTAAATATGGAATGTGATCATGACATAACTATGTTTAATTAGTTTTCTGTATCCATTTTTAATTCTGTTTTGCGTTTCACTTAACTTGCGTCATACTAGGTGGCGCCACCATTGTCCTATTTCAGAATTTTCGCTTTCATGTCATCAAGTTTCCATTTCCTTTTCAGATTCTTGATGTTTTGTGAAATGAGTGGAACATTTAAGTGCTGTTTTACTGTATATTGTTTCTGTTTACGCTGTGCTCGTGAAGAAACTATCCAGAAATTCGGACTCATTTTTGTATCCTGAGAGTACAGCCACTGTTTCAGAGAATACGCCATAACAATATTATACGATGATATGATTTATATAACCATAACACTTTAATGTCCATAACTGACAAAACCATAATGTCTCAAGAGCAACATGAATTACTTTCTTTTTCTTTTCATGTGCTTTCCTAAACAAACATCCGGTTACTCTCTAAAAGCATCAAACAAGATACAAATCACCCTCCTCTTTAAAGAAGATCTATCCTTTTCCTTTTCTTTGCTCCTTAACGAAAATGAAACGAAAGTTGTCTTTTACTTTGGGAGGTTAAATATGTTCTGTCTTCAAGCATCGAATAGTTTTAATCCTACACCTATCTAGAACATCCCCCCCCCCACACATACACACACACACACACACACACACACAACTTCTGATCAAGTCAAAGTGGAGTTCAGGGTAACGCTCATAGGGAGAAAATTTAACTTAATTGTTATTTTTATTTATTTCCTTTCTCTAAAAGTTTCTATTGTTAAAAAAATTATACATTGAATCCAGGTCCGTAGCCAGGTAGGGGCCTAACTCCCCCCCCCCCAAGAGGTATACTCAGCTGCCCCCTGATAAAAATATTACATTTTTAATAGTGATATAAAATTTCATATAAATTGTCATTCAAATTTTGCATAAAAAATTTCTGAGGGTTTTTTTATACATTACTTCATTTTAAAGATTTTTTATTTGGCTGAATTTATGATTATACTAATGATCAATTTATTTACATATTTAATTTAAAAATATTTGAAAATTATGACAATAGTATTTAGGATACTTTTGTATTATTGCGGGGTTCACTGTTATACATTGATTTGGGACTTCCATGTGCATGCCAAGCACATGTAAAACATCAACACACACATAACAAATTTGAGGGCTTAGGATCATAGTCCCGAATGCAATTCTGTAAATGTAGAAAACTTCGAAATTTTTTACTTCAAAGTAATATATTAAGACTATTAACATATTTTATAATTTAGAATAAAACTAATATTACCAGGTCTGAATCAATTAAAAAATGATTTCTGCTTAAATTTTTATCACATACAAAATTTAGGAGACTCTTAACATTTGTGAGCCCTGGTGGCCCGTGCGTTAATCGGGCCCCGTCCACGAACACACCAAACCCTTCAGTGCCAACCTTAACATTAACTGTACCATGGCCGGTCAAATGCCCGATTGTAACCTTTTGATTAGAAAATTCGCATATAATGTTATCGCTTTTCTCACTTGACTTCAGGACTTTTTCTATTAAATGCATGCAATCAATTTTTCAATATTTATATTTCTTCTTCTCGTGTTTATATGATAAAGATACATAGTCAACCGTTAATTACCACGACCGGTCATTTGACCGGGAGAAAACTTTATTGCCTTATAAAGTTATCTGATCAGAAAATGGGATGCGCATGCGCATTCCACATATTTTCATCAGTTTCCTGTAAGGACTGTTGCGTAGTAAGTTCAATTTAAAATAACTGTGTATTAAAATTTCAATAAAGTGCGTAAAATTTAAAATTGCAAGAAAAGGTGGCAAAAACTAAAAATTAATACTAGTTAGTTTATATTTTGTTTTTACAGCGTTACTCCATTCCTAATCTTCACCCTGAAATAATGTCGAAACGTTCAAGACACGCCAAGTTCTTAGAAGAAATGAATAACATAGGCGAAGAGTTTTCGGAAATGGATGAAGGTCAACTTTCTGAAAGTGAAGATGCACTATTTGAAAATGATAATGATCTATTAGACACTGAGTGTGAGCCTACAGATACCGACGATGAAGAGGAGCATATTGTGAATATAATACGCAGAGGACGAAAAAGAATGAGAGGAATGAAAAAATGAGCAGCATATTTCGATTGACGGCACTGTCTGGGAAGAAATATAAATAGGTACTACATCTGGGAGAGCAGCGCACTTCATAACATTTTCAGGGCATAATCAGGTCCATGGGATATGCAAAACGTAATATTACAAAGGGTAAGGTGAAGACTGTATTTTCGTTAATAATTGACCACAGTATTACGAAACATATAAGAACACGCACAATAGAAGAAGCAAATCTAGTTTTAGGAACCGAATGGAGTCTATTACCTTAAAGTTATTTTGTTTAATATTTCCTTACTAAAATCAATATTACCTGCATTCAATCAGAAAAAATAAAGATTTTATCTAAAAACCGGTCATTTGACTGGTTACAGTACTAATAGGTATATATAAGGTGTCGGTATGTTTAGTGTTAACAAGAAAGATCAATCATGCATACAGCATTGATTATGAAACACTTTTCAACTTCAATGCAATTTTATATAAACATCTCTGAAATGCGATACATTCCTCGGTAATATTTTTAAATCATCACAATACTACATTAATTTATTATATTTGAAAACTTCGTCGAAGAAAATGAACTTCATTCAACTGACGACATTGAAATATAAATTGCCTGGTTTAAACATCTCTAAAATGCGATACATTCCTCGGTAATATTTTTAAAAATATCATAATACTACATTAATTTATTATATTTGAAAACTTCATCGAAAACAAATGAACATTATTCAAATGACGTCATGGTCATAGGTCTTCACTTTTTCAAATCCTATACCATTTCACTTTATTTTGGAGAATGACAATTTTAAGTAGTTCTAACGCCATCGTCTAAAATAGTATATATATTCGTATAGAAGAAGCAAAAATAAGTTTCGGTCGTTTAGAAAAATGTTACCTATTATTTTCTAAAATTTATATCTTTTAGTAATTCGAATAAAATTGTTGAAAATGATGTTTGAGTACGGTGTTGCGTGTGGATTTGTGTGTGTTTGTGGGGGAGGGGGGGATTAAAAAGCAAACAAAGGACTGGTGATAATGAAATTTATATCTTTTTACGACTAAGACCGTGTTTTGTGCTGTTTTATATGTAAAAATGCTGGAAGAAAAAATTCACTCCAGGACTGATACGTCCTATTCGATTTATCAGTTAAGATGTAGAATCAGGATACAAGTTTAAAGGTCAGTGTATCTTCAGTTTTACTCAAAGAGCAACAAACGTTAATAAACACAAATTTAAAAATTTCAACTATCCAGCAAAGTCATAAGACAATGGTCAGTTACAAAAAAAAATGTGATGTGGACACAGCATGACTTTCCAGACAGACTCAGTTTCTTTTTCTTTTTCCTATTTTCGTAATTCATGAAATATAGCTTAATTGGACAAAATAGTATGGATAATTATTTAAAATTACACCGAATTTGAAGTTTTAATTCTATTTTCGTTTTCATTTTTAGCGACTGGACATATTTTCAAAGGCGACATGGCAGAAATGTGGAGAGAAAAAAAAAAAATAAATAAAATCCGAAAACGGTTAATTCTAGAGTTATTGGACCGGTCTTATTATTTTCATTGTAAAATATTACATGTAAAATAAGCATTTATTGATACATATAAGCATTTGTAGTGTTTTATTTTTGATTGACTATATTTTGTGGGCCATTTAAAAAAAAAGACAGGTTCTGTGTTTCCTAATCGAAACAAATTCTAATCAGCATTTGGGTGACTCACAAGTGACTATCTACCAAATTTTGTGGTTTGGTTTTTCAGCTAGAGTAGATACGCACACACAGAGACGTCAGGCTAAAAATAGTTTTACCCAAATAGTCGATAAAGGTTCCAAAACATGTATGTTCGATGAAAACTCGAGTTGCGATTTTAGACACGGTTCTTACACTCTCCATATACATTACCATGTATTGCAGGGAAAGCAACTAGGAAAAGTATTTTAAACACACTGACATATTTGCACGATTAAAATCCTTCATAAAACTGATGCAACAATGCAACTAAAGCCTTTTTTTACGTAGTTGGAAAATTCCAGAAAGTTCGCGAAAAATACCACTTTCGACTTTAATTATCAAATTTGCCGAAATCTGTTAAGTTAGCAATATGTAGCTAATTTTGTTAAGTTATATGTAGCTAATTTTGCGAAGTTTTAACACAGCCGACACCACGTTCTGCTTGCAACAGATATTTTCCTTCACAACTAAAATT
Source organism: Amaurobius ferox (assembly GCA_951213105.1). NCBI lineage: Eukaryota > Metazoa > Arthropoda > Arachnida > Araneae > Amaurobiidae > Amaurobius > Amaurobius ferox. The sequence goes on along the minus strand of OX578150.1, from coordinate 128,638,190 downwards.
AATTCAGCTGTACATCTTCTCCATGCTGAACAATATTTTATTAACACCCATTACCAATTTGGCTACATCATTCCCATGCTGAACAATATTTTATTAACACCCATTACCAATTTGGCTACATCATTCCCATGCTGAACAATATTTTATTAACACCCATTACCAATTTGGCTACATCATTCCCATGCTGAACAATATTTTATTAACACCCATTACCAATTTGGCTACATCCTTCCCATGCTGAACAATATTTTATTAACACCCATTACCAATTTGGCTACATCATTCTCATGCTAAACAATATTTCATTAACACCCATTACCAATTTGGCTACATCATTCTCATGCTAAACAATATTTCATTAACACCCATTACCAATTTGGCTACATCATTCCCATGCTGAACAATATTTTAACATCCATTACCAATTTGGCTACATCATTCCCATGTTGAACAATATTTTATTAACACCCATTACCAATCTGGCTACATCATTCCCATGCTGAACAATATTTTATTAACACCCATTACCAATTTGGCTACATCATTCCCATGCTGAACAATATTTTATTAACACCCATTACCAATTTGGCTACATCATGCCCATGCTGAACAATATTTTATTAACACTCATTACCAATTTGGCTACATCATTCCCATGCTGAGCAATATTTTATTACCACCCATTACCAATTTGGCTACATCATTCCCATGCTGAACATTATTTTATTAACACCTACTATTTATAAATATATCTACAAAAATGCCAGATACACCACCTCCGAGCAATGTAGATTTATCTCATCCTCTTCTTTTGACGTGCCCTCTGCTAAGCAATTTGCCCATTCAGTCTTTAAAGAAACTCCAATAAGATACAAATTGATCTCTTTTTTCTAAAAAATGGTTCTTTTTTCTCCCTCTGAGTCTCTAAGAAAAGAAAGAATGATTGCCTCTTACGGTCGAAGACCCATTGGGTCCTAGTCATTCCCTCATCCCCCCTCTCTCATGTCAAGACAAATCTTAAAAGTTTACAGAAATATGCATTCTATTAGCCTCACATTGAATGCCATTAAGCGCTGGTGGAAAATTTATACACATACATTTAGGAATATATATATATATATATATATATATATATATATACTCTTCTGCAAACAAAAAACACCCCTAAAAAATAATCCGTTCATCTCGAAATTTCGCATGCAAATTCCTTTATACTAAGTATGCAAATGTTTAAATTTGCAAGGCCAATGAGTGTTAACTTACGGAGCTTATGTACGGAATATGCAATATGCAGAAATTTAAAATACACAATTATGTTCCATTCCTGTAGTTTTATTAATGAAATTGTTATCCAAAACATTCTATTAAAATATTTAAATTAATGCTCCCAAGAAGAAGTTTAAGAATCTCTGTCTGTTCCCGTTATATGAAATTATCTTCACAGGCAGATCTGAAGAATAAAACATCCTGGTTCCGCTCGTAAACAAATTTACAAAAAATATCGCTTACTGTTTAGAAGCAAAATGAGTAAGAAAAGTTAAGCAATAGTTTAGTAAATAAAGTGAGGCAAAAATGTACTCGGACAAAAATTTTGTTTTTTCAAAGAAAAAAAAGTTAATATCAAAATATTGAAATTATTTTTGTATATTCACAAACAGTTACATATTTCCGACAAATCAAGTACAACTTGTTTCCATTTATATTTATTAGGTTCCGAGGTATAAGCGTCCAAAGTTTCACATATTTTTCGATTTTCAAAAACATGGTTGAAAAATGGCAAGCCTTTCTTCAGACTAAAACTTTTGAAAATCAATAGATCTTTTATGCTTACCGATTGCAATAAACGTACCAAATTTCATATGAATAGATGGATTTGCTCGAGAGATATCGTTACAGACTCGGATAGGCCCAAATGAAAACAAAATGGCTGATTCATATTCAAGAATGCTCAAAATGTAAAAATCCATCAATATAAGATTGCCGGAATTTACTTCTGACATAACGTTTTCACCATCCATTCTATTAGGAATATAGAAAAATGTAGAAACAAAAAATGAATTCCTTTAACCGTTACATATATTATATCAGTTGCGGGTCAATACATTTGTCGACAACGACCTGGTTTGATGAGATAAAACATCATGTTACTGCATGATAATGCCATGCAACATACTGACGCGGTAAAACCTAGGTGTTTTTAGAATGTGGGTGTCCGTATACTTTGTAGCGTTCGTATATGCCCCCTTGGATTTCTATAATATATGTCAAGTCTTGCAGTTCTTGGATAATTTTTTTGGGGATGCGTTTCTTTTTTTTTTTTTTTGACACATTTGACACAGAGGGAAGATTATAAAAGATTAAAAGGATTATCCCATGAACCATAAGGCAATGAATCACAGTCAAAAAGTACAAATGAAAAGCTAGTTGATAAATTATCCTTCAGAAGCACAGCCCCACATTGTTCCCAATACACTTTTCGATTACTTATTTAGTTCCATACATAAAAAGTAATTATGAGTCCAAAAGTAAGGAATACTTAAAAGAATGACTTAATGAAAAAAATGAAAGATTGATACAGATCGCAGATGAAGAGAACAATGTCTTGTGCAAGAGCACATCATGTGACACTCGTTGCCAGTCCATGTTTGTATTTAGTTCCGCCATTACTATATTTACGTACAACTATAGTATTGATAAGTAGTTTACATTAAATAGGACAAAGTTTGCAAATATGTATTCATTACATAAAATAAGATAGGACTTTTAAATATAGGTACCAGTTAATGACAATAAGACAATATTGAATTTATTATTAAATATAAGGATAAATTATAACAATTAAATATTTTATGGGCTATGTGATTGGTTTTTATTATATATAATAGACAAATTCAAAAATGCCAAACCTATTTCTTTTGACATACCATCGGGTACACAAATGTACTGTTAGTCTCTAAAGCCTCAAATTGAGAACCAAATTGATCTCTTTTTCAAAGAGATGAACCATTTTATTCCTACGCACGCTCTAAGAAATAGAAGAGTGTCTTTTATTTTGAAGACTAAATGTGTTCTTCTAGCTTCTCTCTTGTGCATTAAATCGTTTTATTCCAACACCTATCTAGACGAGTCCACCCCCCCCCCCCCCACCCTCAGGACCAATGTTAAAAGAGTATCGTAAACTATACCTGGTTTTGCCCCAGCCCTCCTTTTATAATGTAATTCTGCTCTGGGAGAAAATGGATACAAGTACATTTATATGCACACACACACACACACACATATATATATATATATATATGCTCGTATTATATGTATATATATATACACTACCCGACACAGGAAATGCAACACCATGAAAGAAAGAATTGAGTGTGATGATAAAGGCATATAAATAAGTGATGTTAATTCCAGAAAGATAGTGCAATGCTATAATGGTATAGGCAGGGTGTTCAGTAGGCAGTAGGACCACCTCTTGAGGCGATACGCGCAGCAAACTCTTCGAGGAGCAGATGCAATGAGCGTACGGATAGCTTCCTAAGGGATGGATGACCCTATGACTTCAACCATCCTCCACAGGTCGTCCTCTGTTTGAGGAGGGAGCATATCAGTCAAATGACGGTCAAGCACGTTCCATACATTCTCGACGGGTGAGAGATCTGAAGACAGCGGAGGCCAAGGAAGCACCTGGATACCTTGCAAGGCTTGTCTGCTGATGGTTGCCGTGTATGGTCGCACGTTATCTTGCTGGAAAACAGCATTTTGAAACCGCTAAATGTAGGGCAGTGCAACCGGCCACAGCACCTCATCCACATATCGTCGTGTCATCATTGTACCTCTGATACGAACCAGAGGTGACTGGCTATCGAAGTCGATGGCACCCCAAATCATAATGCGCCGTTGTCGAGCAGTATGGTGTTCAACAGTCGCAGCAGGATTGGACCTGTTTCCACATCGCCTCCAGACTTTCACACTGTAACTGTCATTCGACAAACAGAACCGAGACTCGTCGCTGAACACTACCTTGTCCTATTCAGTCGTCAAAAGGCTCGAGCCTGACACCATTGCAACCTCTCACGTTGGTATCTTGTCGTCAATGGCAATCTTCGTAAAGGACGGTTTGAGTGCAAGTCGCTTTCGGCCAATTGTCGAGAAACTGTTCTCATTAATATTGGAACATCCAATGTACCCTGCAAATTCTGCAGAAAGCCGACAGTCGTCGTTTGTGGGTCTGCAACCGCATGCCTTCGAATGCGTCAATGGACGTGTGCTGACGTACGTCTAGATGGACCTGTACCACTGCGATGATTCACATGCTCTGCTTCAATTCATCTTCTCTAAATCCTTTACAGAGTGGACGTATCTATGCGTGTTTCAACGGCGATACGACCACCCAGCTGTGCGTAGGCCTAAAATCATCCCCCTCGCACGATCGTCCAAATGCTGAAACAGACATCGGCGTCGTCGGTAAGGCAACAAGTGTCTTCTGAAACGAAAAACAGCTCAAAACGGGGTTCCGTAGGCGACAGACAGTAACAACTGTTGACTCATTTGCGTTTCCATCTCTTTTATCCCGCGCTCTAATCACGTGACCTACTTGCATTTCAGATCATTTGTATATATCGGCCAGCTGCGTTTGTCCCGCAATTTGCATAATTATACGGCCAAAGCTTCATGGTGTTGCATTTTCTATGCCGGGTAGTGCATATATATATATATATATATAAGTAAAAAAACCTTTAGAACCTTTGGAAAATTCTACCTTTGGATATACTATTTTATTATATATATATATATATATATACATATATATATATATATAATATGAAAATACCGTGAAATATATTTGTTTGTGTATGATGTCTGTTTACATCTTAAAATTTGATACATACGTATTCTATTTTGCAATATACCGGCTCTCCGGGAGTGTTGTCGCGACGCAAAGCATGCTTAACCGGGGTGAGGGGGTCACAACTCCCCCCGGCCATCTTTTGGTATATTGTTTCCATCCATACCTCTTTTCTTTTTGAAAAAAAATATATATATATATATATATATAAGATTTTAGTATCGCTGTTATTGGGGTGAGTATTCTCTTCTAGCTTCCTACCTTCTCTTTTTTCAAAGTGGCAATTTTATGTAAAAGAATTAAAGAATAATAAAAAAAATGTTTGCTCTTCTCTTTAAAGAATTCATTTTCGCTGTTTATTAAAATCCTTTAGTGTTTGAAAAAAAAATCACGTAAGCTGCAATAAGAAACATGGGAGTTCAAATGCCAATTAATGACTGGTAAAAATGAAAGTTTATGTGTTTGTATAATATGCCCTTGACTTATTTTCTGAGGTTTGAAATAGAAAGTTTTTTAGAGGGGGGGGGGGGGGTAATACCATTACTATTACATTTCTATTTACGGCGGTCACTTTCTGCGTCTGTGAAAAATTCGAAAAAAAAAAGACATTTCTTCGTTTATAATGTCGAGGAATGTGGTATAATGGAAATTGCAGAAATAAAAGTCATCATCAATCATCATCGAACTATTAAAACATTAGAATCGCGCTTATATTGCAGACATCTGCAACATCATTGCAATGTCTATCTAGCACAGGTAATGTCTCCCTTTAGGCGGGTTTTGTTAGTAAAAATTTATCCAGGCCTGGCTAAGCTAAATTTTTATGGAATTTGATGCCGACTACATGGTAGGAATGAATATGGCTGTTTCCATAGAGATTTCTCAAAATGTAGCATATAGCAAGTTTTCTAGATAGCAAATTTTCCAGCAAGTTTTCTAAAATAATAATATTTACCTCAGAAAAAATTAAAAAATGTATTTAAAACTGGTCATTTTATCCGCGCTTCGTACGTCTCAATGTCTAGTGGTCACTAAATGTGACACCCGCACAATTATCAAAAGAATTAATTTCCAATATATTGAATAATCGCCAGTTTGGCGACATTTACATAAAGTCACCAAGTTGGCCATATTGCGCCAAACGTATTACCAAGAGCGCCAAATTCTCGTCAAATGAGACAGAGAGAAGGGATTTTCTTATACATTGTATTAGAACCTCAATTTTCGGTGCTGTGGCGGAATTGTAGTGAAGTTAAATGTGCTCGGAATGAAAAAAAAAAATTACAACTTCTACTTTACTGTATCGGGGATTTATTTAAAGGGAATTTGCAAATATATTTGTGGAAATATTATTAGCTTCACAATGTATTGCTGTCTGTGTGTCTCTGCCTTATCTTCTATTTCCTTTTTTACTGCACATTTCACTAGATCAGTGTTCTTCAACTTGTGTTCCGCGGAACCCTAGGGTTCCACTCAAACGCTTTAGGGGTTCCGCGAGTCGATACTACAATTCGTTGTTTTTATTTTGTTTTTCTTTGTTTTCAATATCATATGACATATGTATGTATAATACAAATACTTTATATGGAATATTTATCTTGTTTGAATTGATACAAATTTATATCTTATATAAAATTTTCATAACAAAGGCAAGGACGCACCTTGTTCATAACATGTGATATCCCCTCTAAACTCAAATCTGGGTGTGCTACTGAACGAAGGGTTCCATAAAAAAAATATCTCAAAAAAGGGTTCCGCGGGATGACAAAGGTTGAAGAACACTGCACTAGATGATGATAGAAATGAACTCTATATGATATTATCTCCCTCTCACCCCGCCACATCCTTTTCTCCAGTACTTCAAGACAAAATCACTTCAGGCATAAATTCAACACTTTGTTCTTAAAAACGTCATTTTTCGTCTGAGAATATTGTCTTTAAACTTATTAATCTTCATTTCTATGAATGGCTTCTATTACTCTTTTCCCCATTCTTCCTTCAATAAGTGTCTTTCCCCCCTTTTTTTCCTTATCTGCTTCTTCAATCGGCTGTTTTCTTCCCATTTCTGCTGTTCCAGCTTAAAGAACTTGGTCTCTCATATTCTGTATTTCGTTCTCTTCGGAGTAATCAAGCTATCGTTGCTGAATTTATTCGGATATTTTTATAGCTTTTTTCCTTCAATCCCCCCCCCCTCCCACACACACAACTTTTGGCGAATCTGCTCCAAATGATGGCCCGTATTTTATCATTAAGAAATATTACAATCATTTCTGTCTGTTCATCATTTCTGCTGTCGGGCATTTGCTTCTGCAGGTCATTAATAGCGTTCAAGTTATTGATTCGTGAGCAGAGGAGTAGAGAGTAGTATTAGTACCTCGTAGAGCCCCTCTAGATACAGACCGAAGCGAGACGCCATTTCTTGTCGTCACCCAATGAAAAAATAATTAGAATCTTGGCTTCCTTTTGTAATATTTTTGGTAAGATCGTAATTGTCTTCAGAATTGCAGTGATCGACATTTTGTAAATGTGTGCAAACTTTTGGGGTCACACCCTCACTCGAGTACTTAAATATTTATGACCTTTTATGAAGCTACTCAAACATTCTGCTCTTACCACGGAGTTACTTAAATACTCTGCTCTAACCACGGAGCTACTCAAATATTCTGCTCTTACCACGAAGATACTCAAATATTCTGCTCTTACCATGGAGCAACTCAAATATTTTGCTCTTACCACGGAGCCACTCAAATATTCTGCTCTTACCAGAGAGCTACTCAAATATTCGCTCTAACCATAGAGCTACTCAAATATTCCGTTCTTACAACAGTTACTCAAATATTCCACTCTTACCACAGAACTACTCAAATATTCCGCTCTTTCCATAGAGCAGCTCAAATATTCCGCTCTTACCACAGAGCAACTCAAATACTCCGCTCTTACCATAGAGCTACTCAAATATTCCGCTCTTACCATAGAGCTACCCAAATATTCTGCTCTTACAATAGAGCTATTCAAATATTCTGCTCTTACAATAGAGCTATTCAAATATTCTGCTCTTACAATAGAGCTACTCAAATATTCCGTTCTTACAATAGAGCTACTTAAATAAAGCTCTTACGATATAGCTACTCAAATAAATCTCTTACAATAGAGCTACTCAAATATTCGGCTCTTACCACAGAGCAACTCAAATATTCCGCTCTTACTACAGAGCTACTCAAATATTCTGCTCTTACCAAAGAGCTACTCAAATATTCTGCTCTTACAATAGAGCTATTCAAATATTCTGCTTTTACAATAGAGTTACTCAAATATTCCGCTCTTACCACAGAACTACTCAAATATTCCGCTCTTTCCATAGAGCAACTCAAATATTCCGCTCTTACTACAAAGCTACTCAAATATTCCGCTCTTACCATAGAGCTACTCAAATAATCTGCTCTTACAATAGAGCTATTCAAATATCCTGCTCTTACCATAGAGCTACTCAAATAATCTGCTCTTACAATAGAGCTATTCAAATATCCTGCTCTTACAGTAGAGCTACTCAAATATTCCGCTGTTACCACAGACCTACTCAAATATTCCGATTTTACCACAGGGCTACTAAAATATTCAACCCTCTCTATAGGGCCACTCAGATATTCTCTCCTTTCACTTAAATTCCTTTAGAGCTACTCAAATATTTGCTCCTCTTACAACTATTTAATTATTCGCTCTCTCTCTACAGAGCTCAAATAATCGCTTCTTTTACAGCTACTCAAATATTCACATTCTTCATAGCTAACTACTCAAATATATTCTCCCCTCTATATAGCTACTCATTCAAGCCTCTTTATAGAGCTACACAAATTATTTGCACCCCCTATATATAGCTACTCAAACATTTACACTCCTATATACAGCTTCTTAAATATTGACACCCCTTTAGAGATACTGAAATATTTGCTTCCTGTAGAGCTATTTAAATATTTGCTCAATTTTGAGCTACTTAAATAGTAGAGTCTTTCTATAAAAGTACTCAAGTACTTGCCAATCTCTCTTTGGAGCTACTTGAACATTCGAGACTCTAACTCACATGTATAAAAAGTGCTTGAACACTAGAAGAGATGTAACAATCTCAACAATGTAGAAATAATAACAAAGGGGAACATAACGTTTATACAAACTGTAAAATATTTAAAACAGGCATGTTTCTAATGATATGTATGAGTTTGGGAAAAATTAGCAAGGATGCAGATCCTGGATGCTCCAAGTTCGGTACAGAAGCTCCAAGCTTTGCTATCTAAACGAAAATAAGTTTTTCTTTTTCATGAAGCTAGAAAATGGGAAGATTTTAAGTTCCTCCCCTTAGTTTTATGCACCTGTGTGAAAACTATCCTTAACACCCCCCTTAAAATTACTTATAATTAATATTAGTGATATATCTACCACTAATGAAAGGAGAAAATAAATTATACAAAATATAACCTCTTTTATTAAACATTTCGACAGCAGAAAGAATTCTGTCATAAAAAGTATGACCAAACATGGAGCATGATTTAACTTTGCACCAAACAGCTTCAGTTCCTTTGCGCCTTGATGGCAAAGTTGATGGGAACGTACCGTTATCGACAGAAATTTTCTGGATGTGTTGCAACTTAGCTCTAACGTTCTTACTTCGGATTTAACTAAGATGTATCGTGTTTTTATCTAGCTGATGTTTATGTCGTGCGTAAATCATTGTGCGAGACAAAGTAAAAGTGAAAAATCGAAATGTTGATTTATTGTAAGAAAAACGTTTTGAAAACTGTTATTTCGCTGTCAACTTTACAGAGGTTGAATATCATAGTTTTTTTTATATATATATGTATACTGGACAAATATTAAATTATCTTGAACATAATAATTATTTTCACTTAAAAAAAATTACACCAGAACAGAGAATCGAATTTGACTCTTTTGAGTGACAGACAGTTCAGGTATGTTAGTTCCTAAACGATGTCAAGTAATATTTACAAAATTCGTCTATAGGGGACGTTTCCAATGAGCAGGGCTTCATAAAAGTTTTGAGAACGCCCCATTTATGAAGATTTCCGAAAGGGGGCGTTCTTAGAGGCGGGGCGTTTCTTTCTTACATATCAGGTAATGCGTTACAATCTTCGAATAAGAGGATGGGGGAAATAGAATAGTGACAGGAAAATCTCAAAATTTGAAACAAACAAGTAGTTCAGGATCTTTATATTCAATAGTCGATTCTCGGTATAACAAACTCTGTTATTACGAAATTTTAGTAATGAAGTAAAAATTCTAGATTTTGATTATACATTCATTGTTTTGTATTCAAATTACTTTTAAGATGTACACGACATCATATAATATCGGTTATAACGTAGTAATATTCTTACGAAATTTACTTTTGCAAAATTATACCCCGGAAAAAGTTATTTTCATTTTTTCTTCTTTTTTCTCAGATAGAACGTCATTTCACACATCTTTGTCACACAAATTTTCAGTCTTGCATATGAAACAAATTTTCCATTCCCACACAAATTCTTGAATAGTCGTTATAGTTTTTTATTTCGAATATAATTTCAACAAGTTTTTATTTAGTTTTGATACAGTAACATAACTTTTGCGTAACTTTACTTATAGCACAGTTGATCTCAAAATGTTTCGTTATAACGAATTCTTTTCACAGCGAATTACATATATGAATCCCCTTGTTATTTCCAATTTCATTATAACAAGAATGGAATATACATCCATACTTTTCTCAACGGTATTTATTATTTTCAAAAATTTTACATGCATGTAAAATTTCAATTATACCACGTTCCTATATGTCCACACTATGAAAAGAGGTATGTCGAGGACTCTAGTGCTCGTGAAAATACCAATACGCTAGATCAGGTACGTCAGTATGACCAGATGTCTGAATACGTAAAAAGAGAAAAGTAAATATTCAAGCACCATTTTCTGAAAAATACATGAATTGCTGCTCAATTAAAACATAAAAATATTGTTCAATATTTTGAAGTAATATAATAATAAGTTAATATATATTTAAGAGAAATTATTGATGGTGGCGAACCCAAGTGCCCTAAAGAATGGGCCGCCATCACAGCCAGAAAGTTATTTTTTAGAATTTTTTGTAATATCAAATAAATTAACCAGAATAAAAGTAATAAATAAACACTCCATAAAAAGCAATATGTTTTCTTCTTGTTCGCTAAGAACACTTTACACCATAAAGACAATATTATGCTTGTGCAGGTTATGACAAATAATGTTGTACGTGAAATTTAATTTTCCCAAGACCGTTGTTGACCTTATATTTTAAATTTCAAACACTTCTCCGTTTGGTAATCTCCATTTCTCCTACGGAATTATCCATAGGTGCTAAGAAAACAATGGCCATGCTATTAGCTACAGATGAATTACATTTGTGTACAGTAAGCAAAACTTTCTAACAGCGCAACGACCCAACAAAGAGTAGCCTGTTTCAATAGAAAAATAGGCTATTGTATGCAGGCACAAGCTTTGCATGATTTCCGTAACTATTTTTTCTCTTGCTGCAACGTTAATTCTGTATTTAAGTTGAGCAGGGTGAACTGAATGATACCATTACAATAAAAATCCATAACAAGATTTTGACGGGGCTTTTCAATGAGACGAAGTAATTCAAAGTCCAGCATTTATAAAAGCAAATCAGTATGTGTTCTGAATACAAACAACACCCTTTACCGCCCTATTCCTTCCACTCCGACGCCCTCTTTTACATTATGGTACACTAAAACGGACTGCAAAAATCAAACGATTCTTACGCGGAAAAAGAGGTGAGGGGGTGGTATAAAAAGGATATTTGAATCCTGAACGAGGAGAGTCACAGACGATATATAAAACTTTATTGAGGGCGGGAACTTTTAATGGCTGCAAATGGAGTTGGGCGGGTCCAGGTGTTGACCACCATTCATTTCCGTTTCCGGCAGTGAGACATCAAACTCTAGCGCCGCCTGGTGTTACTAAAAACTTGATTATACGTTTTTTTTTTTGTTTTTTTTTTTAATACGAGTTATGTTTATATGTATACATAACGTTGAGGGAAAAATATTTTTATTGCATTTGTATTTATGGACGCGTCTGCTCCGTATACTGATTCTGGAAACTTTGTGGAACAAGGTAATAAATAAGTGTACAAATAAAAGTTTTTCGAAATATCCATAAAAGTTTTATGCTTTTGCAGAAAGTTATAAATTCTTTTTACGGCCCCTTCGCTTATTGATGATCGTCCATTAATAAAAGCTGTGTTTGAAGGGGACTAATTTTAGGGTAACGACCAAAGGGTTTTTTGGAATATTATTGCTGTTCGAAACTAAAACTAATGTTCGAATCAGTAGCGCGGGATCCCATTTGCATTTTACGGCACATAAATATCGGATATGATGTGTTCGTCATTTTCGGAGGGAAAAAAAAAATGCGCGTATTCACAGATAAAGACATGTGCGCATCTATTGAGTTCTCTCTGTTTATTTATTTAGGTTTTTTTAAAACACGTAAATTAAGGATTTATATTTAGATTTACTGTTCCGACGCGTTGTTCTCACATTTTGAGTATATTTAGAAATATGTAATTTTTTTTTGCACAAAAAACCCTGAATTAATTAAATATATTCCTTTTGATTTATATTTTAAAATGTATAATTTTTATTTCCTTTCTCATACTTGATGTTATATAGGATAGAAAAAGTATTGTTTTCAATAGCTTGGTCTGCTGAAAATATTAATGGTTTGTGACGAAACTTTATATATATATATATACCGACTTTGTTAAAGTAAAATCTAGAATTAGATAGATTTTCTTTTTTTTAATTCGAGCGAAAAATTCGAAATTTTATATTTTTTAAACATGGCAGCATTTATGCATAAAAGGGCTATTTATGGCTCAATGATAACAAAATTTAACAGTTTCAATCATTATAGTGAAACACAGCCGCCATACCATTTTTGTTTATAATGAAAAAACTCAGAGAGAATTTAATTTCACGCGTTTAAATTGAAATTTGTTGAACATGTAGAGTAAATATATATATAGCGGAGTAGAGCGAATTATATATATATATATATATATATATATATATATATATATATATATATATATATATATATATATATATAATATATATATATACATATATATATATATATTTAATATACATATATATATGTATATTTAATATACATATACATATATATATGTATATTTAATATAATATATATATATATATATATATATATATATATATATATATATATATATATATATATATATATATATATATATATATATATATATATATATATATTTAATATATATATATATATATATATATATATATATATATATATATTTAATATATATATATATATATATATATATATATATATATATATATTTAATATATATATATATATATATATATATATATATATATATATATTTAATATATATATATATATATATATATATATATATATATATATATATATATATATAATAGTAATAATAGTTTGAAAGTCTAATGAAAGAAAAGTGAGAAGCTGTAACTTGTAGAACCTAACTTTCTAAAAAACCCACAAAATAAAAGTGTAAAACAGCAAATCTTCAATCAAATGGAAAAAAATACAAATTACGAGTCATCAAGTTAAAGAAAATCAATAAATTTCAATGGTATAGAAACGATAATAGCTCTATTATCGTCCTATTATATCTACAGACACATGCGAGCTACAAAACTCCTCACATTGAATATTAATATTTTTTATATGACTCTCTATCAAAATATACTATACCAGCCCCTAACATAACGCAATTAATTTACGCTCCCCTAGACTTTATATAAAATATATTTCCTATATAATATATATCCTATATATCCCTATAAATATATATCCCTAAAATATATATCTCTATGTAAAATATATCCAGTAACAGTAATTTATCAAAGACTTCAAATTTGTTATCTAATTTTTTCAATTTCTGGCCATACCATAAAGGAAAAGGGACTAACTCTCTCTAACTTTACAGGTCATACAATTCAGTCCAACCAATCTACCTATAAAAAAAAAGCTTGCATCCATTGCATTGTTCAAAAAAATGAACTGGACGATACAACAGAAAGCAAGTCTCTCCAAATCCATAGTTTAAATATTCATATTCGGAGTTTTTAAATTGGGATAACCTACCTCTCAATATTAACTTTTCCATTCAGCAGAATCATGGAGGTGGTCTCTCATCTTAAAACTCTATGAGCTGAATACCAAGACTAAGACCAAGACGCTTGCTTCCGGGGTTCCTGTGTCAGACACACTCATCCCCACATCGAAAATATAGATGTCAGACCAAATTTAGGTTGATATTATATTGTAAGTGGTCCGCAACGTCGCTCCACTCCAGTGGGCGTAAAGTTTTTTGATCAGCTTGGAATTTTTTGAACCGGTTTAGAAGATTGCCTTGGTTATGGTTGATGCCTGCTCGGCTGTAAAAGAAAGGGTGGAAAGGGCAAGAAATGCGCAAGAGCGAGTCACATTAAAAAATTTAAAAAGCGCAAAGATGAGCTAAATTTATTTCTTCAGACATGACCATTAGGTCTTATGACCATGCAATTGCATTATGTTGTTCCAAAGCTTTCGGATAAACACAGAAATAGAAAGAGAAAGGGGGGGGGGCAAACTTTGAGAGGCTATTTCTCCAGATCAAAGGGTAAATTTGAAACCAGATTTGACTTCAGATTGAACCCAATTTGACTCCAGATCAAAGGGTAAATTCGAATTTCATATTTAGATTTAGCATGGTCGAATCTATACATGAATTTTTTCAGCCCACGGGGTTGAATTGGGTGCTCTGACATACTGACACTGCGGTTTTAGAGGGATGATGAAGATAGAAACATGTTCAATAATTTAAAATATATATAAAGCTTTATTAAATGTGAAAAGGTACTTATCAGAGCAAGATCTTCAATTTTGAGGAAGACAGGGAAATTGTACTTACCTATAAAATAAAAGAGAAGAGGTTAAATTATTATCATTATAAATGCACGTAAATATACAACATTAACAATATAACCGTTCTTCGTACGGAGTATATAATATAAAGAAGCTTAAAATTCACGATCATGTGCAAATTCCTATAGTATTATAAATGACATTGTTAATCAAAATATTCAATTAAAATATTTAATTTAATGCTCCTAAAAAGAAGTTTAAGAATATATGTTCTCGCTATACAAAATTATCTTCACGGGCAGATCGGAAGAATAAAACATCCTGGTCCTGTTTGTAAACAAATTTTTAAAAAATATAAAATTGAACCAATATATGCAACATAAAAGAGCTAAAATTGTATGGGACCCGTACTACTTATATTCGCGGATATTAGAAGATATACCCGTGTATTAGTAGAAGATTACGTGGACTACAACGTATGAGTTTCTAAAATCTTTGTCAAAATGAAACAGTTGACGTAATAAATTGAAAATGTCAATAATCCCGTTATCTTTAAACCTAAAGGCCGGTAATTCATTACAATATATGCCAATATATGTCAAAATATGTATTATATACAATATATGCGCTTCAAGAATGTTCGCCAAAATAAAACAATGTCGTAATAAATTGAAAATATCAATAATCCCTGAAAATATCAATAATAATGTTTAAACTTGAAGACCGTAATTGATATTATCCAGTGAAAAATGCAATATCGGTGAAATTAATTTTATATACATATCTTTATCATTTTAATCCCGTTAAATTTCTCTCTCTATGGAAGGTTTAATTGCTCGTTTTTAATTAATATTTAGACAATCCCTGGTCTTAGAAACTCGAAACATGGACTAAATTTTTACATAAAAGTGGGGCTATTTCAAAGCTACCCACAAAATTTCATTCAATTCGGTTCAGCCGTTTTCCCGTGATGATGAGACAAACATACAGACAGATTTTCAATTTTATTTATGTAGATTTAAACATAACCGATTGCAAAGTTTCATGAACATGTTATATATACAGGATTGCAAGAAAAGTCTGTCAGCATCCCCAATAACTTTGCAAGGAAATGTTCATGAGTGTACACGTTAGGTCCCTTTATAGTAAAGCGACCATGCCCGATCTAAAAAAAGAATTGAAGCGCCTCTAGTGGAGAATTTGAAAAATGAGGATAGCGAACTCGGCAATAAAGTTAAATAGATAAAGTATATTACAAATTTATAGCGAATTGTCTGATGAGTAATAAACGCCCTGTTGATTTAAAATAAAGTTTAACAGTCCCCCATTTAAATGCACGCTTATTTAAGTCGTATCAAAAGGACTTATTTTGGGTATATTATGCCAGCTCAGAGGTCGAAAAGCGTATGTATGGCGTATCAAAAAAGAAGGTCATTTAAGACGTATCAACAACTTATTTAGGGAGCTTTACGATCGAGCAGAAGGAGAAAGGTGTATTTAGAGCACAGTCGTATTATAGCGTAGGGCAGAGTTTAGGCAGAGCGTAGCGTGTTTAGGCAGAGTGTGTTTGGGCGTAGCGTGTTTAGGGAGTATCACGGGGCGTAGTAAGAGTTATCACGGGGCGTAGTAAGGGCGTAGTGGAGACTACGCCTTTTGAAAAATGGAATGAATTAATCCCTGCTTTAAATTCTGGGCAACGCCACATACATTTTCTCTGGGACGGGGCAACCCAGTGGCTAAGGCACAGGGATTGCACTCGGAGGACCCGAGTTCGATTCCAGGTTCTGCTCAAAATCCCCGTGTTCACGCTTAGTCCGGGTACGTTAAATATGTGGGTCTGAAAGTCATTCCGAGAGGTTGATGATAGGGAAAAGAGGTTACGGTCCCTGCGGATGTCAACCCTACTAAATTCCGGTCTAAATTGGGTAGTACTGTCCCAGACGTTCAAACAGATACCTTACACCTTCGGGTAGGTCGGACGGTTTGGGTCGAAAGAAAGAAAAGTACATTGTCTAGCATGAAAATAAATAGGGGCAAGAATAAGTAATTTACCGTTTCTTAAAAGAAAAGGAAAGTTGCCCCTATGGTAATAAAACTGAATCATCCGTACAGAGTACTCTGTAACATTATTATCAAGCACTCTGAAAAATGGAGGGGTGGGGGCTTTATCAAAGAGAAAAGAGTACATTTCGAACATTGGGTTCTAGCCATTTAAGCACTCCACTCTTTCGACACATATACTACGATTGCCAACTCTCTGATAAAATTGGGAGATATTTTGTATCTTTACGCGTTTGAAACAACAGATACGAAGTTAAACATCCAGCTGTATTTACAGCAATTCCGTTCCGAGATCCACGAAAACTCCACATCCGAGTTATATTCCACGGAAAGTACGGAACACGGCTTTTACTTAAGCTAATCTTGGAATACGTGGAGTTACCCCTATGCCAAAACTACTGCATGATAAAGCAGGAGCACTTTAATGCACTATCAACAGTTCCATGAAAAGGTAGATAGGGAGCCACGATAAGAAGGGTTTTATCGAATGCAAATCGGTGCATTTCGAGCACTGGGTTTGGGCCATTTGACGATAACCAAAAGGGAGGGAAAAACTGACCCACTCTGCAAGAGGATTGGGTAAAAGATTTTGAATTTTTGTACGTTTGGAACAATAGACATTTTTACTTTCCTTATATACATAATGTATAAGGAAAGTATTGTGACGGGGTCGAAAATTCGAATTCGAGTTTTCGACGGGAGAGCACGTTTCAAGCACCCCTGATCACGAATCGAACATTTTGAAGTGATGTCTCTGTGTGTGTGAGTGTGTGTGTGTCAGTGAATCTGTGGAGACGATAACTGACGAACGAATGGACCGATTTGAACAAAATTTGGTGCAAAACTCGTAAGCCGTAAACACTGGAAGCCTATTGCTTTTATACGCAATCGAATGTTCAGAACCTCCCTAAATTTTCAAATGAAATTTTGAAAAAATCGTCAAAAAATCAAAACCGATAATAAAGTTACGCAAATAGACATTTATTATGTAATTTTTCATTAGAAAACGATTGACATAAATTTTAGAACGCTAACATAAACCGTTCTCGAGATATTGTACATTTTTCAAAAAAATTATCAAAAAGTCATATAAAATAAAAAAAAATATATTTCCTATTGAGAAACATGTTCACTTTTCATATGTAATACCATGCGATAAATTGGGTGACATCATTCTCGTGGATCTAGCTCGTTCCATTCATGAAAAAAGATACTTTAATTAATACTCATGTATTTAAACGCCAATAGTCATTTATCTGCTGTAAGAATAACTTATTTCTCCGTCCATAACGCTTGGCGAGATTTTGGCGACGAATTTGACGGAATGTCGCCAACTTGGCGACTTTTTGAAGTGTTGCTATATTAACAAAAATCTCGCCAAATGGATAAAAATGACGCTAAATCAATGAAAATGACGACTAATTGTCGAAAATTCAATATCTCGGAAAGAATATTAGTATCTACGATAAGAAAAACCTATTTTTTTTACTGTAAAAGTAGTAAATTCATTACATTATATAAGGAAAGTCATGTGTTGCCTACATCAGATTTTTTTTCCAATGGCCAGGCACTAGACTCTATGTCGACTTACGTCGTTTGCCCTATGTACGGCCGAAATCGTGAACCATTTTGCCGTCCTAGACGTTGCCCCAGGCGCACCAGAGGGGGGCGGAACACACTGCGCCCACAACACGCAACATCCATGTCTTACGTGGGACTCGAACCCACAACGTGGCGGCCGATCGATAGCTGGAAAAGCTCGCCTTGACCGTTCGGCCACCCCGTCGACTTAAATGAGTCAACAGCACATGGTGTTCCAGGTGGTCACCCACCCAAGTACTATCCGCGCCCGATGCTGCTTAACTTCGGTGATCTAACGGGAATCAGTGTTTTCAACACGGTAGAGCTGTTGGCGGAACAATAGATATAAATATCTGAAGTTCAAGTCCATACACTCACACATACACACACATACGCAAATGTATATCATTCCAGAAGTACTCGAAATATGTTCAGAATGACCCAAATAAGCGTCCGATACATAAATAATACAGATAATATCCCCCGATTTCCAAATCGCCTGTTTTGAACCGAAAATCATTCCTTCCCCTTTCGTTTTAATCTAAATCATTTAATAAAATAGTATGGAAACACATCGACTAATTAATACTTTAACATCAAAGACAACCAAAAAATAGGGTTAAAAGTATTTTATTAAAATCTCATTTTTACGACGTACAAAAATCCCACGGCCGTAGCGGTTTCGGGCACTATTATATGCCCTTCATCAGTGGCGAAGTGAAAATAAACTTATTTTCACTTCGCCACTGATGAAGGCCATAATAGCGCCCGAAAACGCTATGGCCGTGTGACTTTTTGTACGTCGTAAAAAGGAGATTTTAATAAAATACTTTTAACCCTATTTTTTTGGTTGTCTTTGATTTTAAAGTACCAAATCATTTAGTTTTAACGCATATATAGTCGCGGGCAATAATTTGCTACGCATGCGCAGAAACGTCCTCTACTCAAAAAGCAACGCCTAGTTTGTTATGTCAACCACCCACAGGAGAATGTTTATCTTTTCCGTTGAAAATTAACAGGAAATCAGAGAATAAAGAACTTAAATATTGTGCGATGATATATTTGCCAAACTATAGACCTGTGCTAATCTTCCTTTCTCGAATGCGACGAAATAAGAAAATAGAAATAAAACATGCATATTTGATGTATTTGAAAATAAATAAATAAATATGAAAGAATTGTCCTACGGATTTGGTCCAAAAATCGTTTGAACGAACGTTTTTGATCTTTCCGATGGGGTCAAGATAGGAACTTTGTGATAATATTTTCGATTGCTAAGGAATCGATTTGAAAATCACTCAAAATTGTGCTTCAACATAAAATAACTAAAAAATTATTTCGAATTAAAAAAAAAAAAGAAAGAAAGAGCAATCATGCATAAAGCATTGATTATGAAACACTTTCCAACTGCAATGCAATTTTATTTAAACATTTCAAATGCGATACATTCAACGATGATATTTTTTAAATTATTACAGTACTATAATAATTTATTTTGCTTAAAACTTTAAAGCATGGAGGTAAAAGTACTTTCTAACTCCATGCTTAAAACATCATGTAAAAAAGGCAATGTTATAAAATCGTTTGCTTCTCTATATAAAATCAATGAATATTTCATTCATATCACTTATATTCCACACTCCAGAGCTAAATAATTTTGCGTTAAAAAAAGTCAGCAATTCTTATACAACTCATTTCACAGCTTGATTTGCTTACATTCTGCATAAGTTAAAATTGGGCTTCGTTGTAAAAATAAGTTGAAATAAATGATCATCCAAGATTGATGATCATTTAAACTCAAAAATCTTGTAATTGTGTTGACGCAGAATATAGATGCACAGAAAATACGCAAAAATAAAGCGGTTTTAGGACGGATGCAACACTAAATATAAATTTTAAAGAACTTTAAAAATCACGATTTTGTCAGTGTTAAAAAGAAATAGATGCCATATTTTATTTTGAAGTGGGTCACGTGATCTCTTCATATTATATGGGTGTAATTATTATTTTAAATTTTATTTAAAAAACTACTGAACATATTTTTCTCACATTTTTTTTAAGCAACTCTTTTATATATTTTATGGAATAATTTGAATATTTCCTAAAATTTTTAAAACAATTTGTGGATTTTAACTTTGCTTAAAAAATGTTTCAAATATTAGGTCTCATAGGGTTCAATGTATTTCACTTTTTCAACCCGGGTTCAATTCAAAACTAATTGGATGATATTATTTATTTACATTCCCATATGTTCCACAGACCGTCTGAACAACATACTAAAATTTCATTTTGATAAGGTCATTTTTACGGCAGTTATCTAAAGGACAGACAGACAGAATGAACAAAGTCATAAACACTTTTCAACTACGTTAGAAAGTGAAAAAAAACTCCATGAGGTCTACCATAACGGTAGTTCAGCTAACACAATACCGAATTTCGCGACTATCCGAAGTTTAAATTTTCCGCTATAGATGACACACACAGACAGACAGAAAGACAAACATTTTTTTTACTTTCCTTATATACATAACGTATAAGGAAAGTATTATGACGGGGTTGAAAATTCGAATTCGAGTTTTCGATGGGAGAGCACGTTTCAAGCATCCCTGATCACGAATCAAACATTTTTGAAGTGATGTCTGTGTGTGTGTGTGTGAAAGTATGTGTGTGTGTGTGTGTGTCAGTGAGTCTGCGGAGACGATAACTGTGGACCGATTCGTATGAAATTTGGTACAAAAATCACAATCCGTAAACACTGGAAGCCTATTGTTTTTATACGCAATCGAATGTTCAGAACCCCCCTAAATTTTCGAGTGAAATTTTGAAAAAATCATCAAAAAATAAAAGCTTTAATAAAGTTACGCAAATAGATATTTCTTACGTAATTTTTCATTAGAAAACGATTGACATAAATTTTAGAACGCTAACATGAACCGTTCTCGAGATATTGTAGATTTAAAAAAAATGGCAAAATAATATATAAAATAATAAACAAAATATTTCCTATTGAGAAACATGTTTACTTTTTATATGTAATACCATGCGATAAATTTGGTGACACCATTCTCGTGAATCTAGCTCGTTCCATTCATGAAACATATACTTTGAGTAATACTTTTGTATTTGAACGCCAATAGTTATTTATCCGGTGTAAGAATAACTTATTCCTTCGTCCATAACACTTGGCGAGATTTCGGCGACGAATTTGGCGGAATGTCGCCAACTCGGCGACATTTTAATTGTTGCCAAATTAATAAAAATCTCGCCAAATTGATAAAAATGACGCTAAATCAATGAAAATGACGACTCATTGAATAAAATTCAATATCTTGGAAAGAATATAAGTATCTACTATAAGAATAACATTTTTTTTAACTGTAAAAGTAGTAAATTCATTATTATATAAGGAAAGTTATGTGTTGCCCACATCAGATTTTTTTATTATGTAAGAGGAAGAATCTCCCTTTTCTTACTCTATAAAATAGACTGAAACATAAAGATGAATTAAAATAATGAAGAGAGGGTATAAAAAAATATTCTACTCCAGATTTATTCCCAATTTGAAGATCCTCCTACGTGTAGCGGAAAGAGAAGCTAAAAAATAACTGTTAGCCAAAAAAAAGTCGTAGGCAAAGGACGTGTGTATGAGAAGTCCTATTTTCAGACTATTTTTTTTTATATCGGTCCAAACTTTTATGTCCGTATACCCAAGAGATAGAGCAGAGATCAGATAAAGCAGGAAAGGAGGGGAGGTTGGGGGGGGGGGGGTCGAACGCCTAACAGAACGATCAGAGAGAAAAGATTCCGAAGAAGGATAAAATATAATTGAGAAGAAGTAACTAAAGGTTTATTTTTATTTCTGGTTTTTATCATAGTTTGCGAAAAATGTTTGGGACTTAAAATACGAATGTTGTTTCTTTCGCCTAAACTTTTTCCTCCCTCCAAAATCTACAGCGTAAAATATCTGGAGTTGGAATCTCCACTCGATTTTCTCATGGAATTATGTTTCTTGTACGCTTATATCTCCGAACCAAATAGATAAATATATAAACAATTGTACAATTATTTTGTTGGAATCAGGATACAATTTATTATTAATAATTTCAATATCTTAATATTGTCAGTTCACCACTCCCACCCCCCCTTTTTTTTTCTTACTTTCATTCGAAATATTTTCGAAACTATAAAAGATAGATACAAATGGTAAACGACAAAATTATGCGTTAGGAAATTTAATTTTTAATTATATATTCATCTCTAATTTATATAGTTTTCAAGTAATCCGTCTTGAAAAGTAGAAGAAGATTGAAAATTTTCCGTTTTTAACACTTCACAACGAAGTTGAAAAGTGTTTATGACTTTGTTCATTCATTCTGTCTGTCTGTCTGTCTGCCCGTTAGCACGATAACTGCCGTAAAAATGACTTAATCAAAATGAAATTTTAGTATGTTGTTCAGACGGTCTGTGGGACCTAGGGGAATATAAATGAATAATATCACTGAATTAGTTTTGGATTGAACTCGGGTTGAAAAAATGAAATAGATTGAACCCTATGGGACCTAATTTTTCAAAAAATTTTTAAGCGGATTTAAAATTCACAAATTGCTCCGAAAATTTTAGGTAATATTCAAATTATCCCATAAAATATATAAAACAAATTTTTAGCAAAATATATTCAGTAGTTGTTTTAAATAAAAATTAAAATAATAAATACACCTCTTATATGAAGCGATCACGTGACCCACTTCAAAATGAAATATGGCATCCATCTTGTCTCAAAATCGTGATTTTTAAAGTTCTTTTTAATTCATATTGAGTGTTATATCCGTCCTAAAACCGCTTTATTTTTGTTTAAATTCTGCGCATGTACATACTGAAATAACGCAATTACAATATATTTGAGTTTAAATGATCATCCAAATTTGATTATTTTTACAACGAAGCCTATCTTTCACTTATATAAAATGTAAACAGCAAAATATGTAGAATGAGTTGTATAAGAATTGCTGCATTTTTTTAACGCAAAATTATTTAGCTCATGTAGTCTGCAATATAGCTGATATGAATGAAATATTCACTGATTTTACAGAGAGAAGGATGTTTTCGATGAAGTTTTAAGCATAGAGTTTAATTACTTGTAACTCCATTGTCTTAAGTTTTTAAATAAAATAAATTATTATAGTATTGTGATGAATGAAATGAAAGGGAAAATATTTATGAATGAAAAGCTGCTTTTATAGAGAGAGCCAGGCGTGTTATATTTCGATGGCGTCATTTGAATAAATCTCAGTTGTTTTTGATGAAGTTTTCAAATATAATAAATTATTGTAGTATTATGATAATGTTGAAAACATTACCGAGGAGCCAGGCGATTTATATTTAATTGACGTCATTTGAATGAAGTTCATTTTTTTCGATGAACTGTTAAGTTTTCAAATATAATAAATTAATGTAGTATTGTGATAATTTTTAAAATATTACCGAGGAATGTATAACATTTTAGAGATGTTTAAATGAAATTACATTGAAGTTGGAAAGTGTTTCATAATCAATGCTTTATGCATGATTGATCTTTCTTGTTCAAGTTTGTAATGCTTATATCTCAAATTTTTTCTTTATAAAAGTGAACGATAAGCAACAATTTGTAGCTCTTTGAAAGCCCTACAAGAGTATTTAGTGTAATTTTGGATCGAGCGTTTAGTTTTTGAAGTATAGTGGTTGTCATTTCAACATTTTAGTATTTTATCCTGGGTTTTCCAAATAGATGGGAAGATGCAATACTTAAAATGTCACGATTGTTGCAGCTAAACCAGTTTACTTACTATTTGGTGAAATATAAGCACGAAATATTTTATTTTGGTTTAAAAAATTAGGAGGTTAAATTAACTTGGGGAATCTAAATATTCTGAATAATTGAGGAGGTTGGACCAGAAGTGATGAAAATATATGTATTCAAATACGAATTTATGTGCCACCAGGCAAGTTTACAGATTAAAGTGAATGCAAAATCTCATCACATATATTATATAATTTATATTCCGAAGAGCAAGTTAGTAAAATAATGCGATATTTTGCAAAGAAGTCTATATTGTCAGAGTATTCAGATGAAATCGTAGCGAAAACTGAAAGTGCTAGCCAGCTAGCGAGTAACAGTTAGCGATTAAGTGCTTCGAAAAGATGTAAACGAAATAAATGAATCGGAAAAATCGAATAAATTTACTCAACTTTTCTGAAGTTTTATTTTACAAATTTTTTGCCTTGCAAAACTGATTTTCAAAATCTAAAATAAAAGACTACGTATACTCAGCCGTATCGATTAAATGCTTGTTTTATACGTAATATTTGACGATGAAAAGAACAAGACCAACTCTATTACATTAGGAATAGCCGTTCTCGAGATATTTTAGGTGATTCGCATTTTTGCTACGTTGCCTCTAAAAATACGTCCAGCTACCCAATGAAAACGGAAATTGAATTAAAAGTGTAAATACAGTGTCATTTCAAATAATGATGCATGTTATTTTGCGCAATTAAACTCAATTTAATGAATTGTTGAAGGAAAGAGAAAATGGATTTGCGTCTGTAGGGAAAGTTGTGTACTGTCCATATCGGATGCTTCTTTTAGAAAAGAAATGATATTAATCTCACAAAACACGCCTATTTAGTTCGGAGCACGCTTCCATTTGATTCCGTCCCAGCGATAGGGCTGATTTTGTTGGTCATCATAAATACTGCTAAGGATGTAGCATACTGCAGTTTTAGTGCTGTCATTACGAGTATTGACGAGTGCATATTGATGAGCCTATAAAAAAAACCTGATGTGGGCAACACATGACATTCCTTATTTAATGCAATGAATTTACTACTTTTAGAGCAAAAAAAAAAAATATATTTTTATAGCAGATATTTATATTCCTTCCAAGATATTGAATTTTCGTCAATGAGTCGTTATTTTCATTGATTTTGGCGAGTTTTTCGTTAATTTAGCAACATTTAAAAATGTCGCCAAGTTGGCGGCATTCCACCAAATTCGTCGCCAAAATCTCGCCAAGCGTTATGGCCGGAGAAATAAGTTATTCTTACAGCAGATAAATGACTATTGGCGTTCAAATACAAAAGTATTACTCAAAGTATCTTTTTTTCATGAATGGAACGAGCTAGATCCACGAGAATGATGTCACCCAATGTATCGCATAGTATTACATATGAAAAGTGAACATGTTTCTCAATAGGAAATATTTTTTTTTATTTTATATGACTTTTTCATATTTTTTTTTTTAAATGTGCAATATCTCGAGAACGGTTCATGTTAGCGTTCTAAAATTTATGTTAATCGTTTTCTAATGAAAAATTACATAAGAAATGTCTATTTGCGTAACTTTATTAGAGGTTTTTTTTTGACGATTTTTTCAAAATTTCACTCGAAACTTTAGGGGGTTCTGAACATTCGATTGCGCATGAAAACAATAGGCTTCCAGTGTTTACGGATTGTAATTTTTGTACCAAATTTCGTTCGAATCGGTCCATTCATTTGTCAGTTATCGTCTCCACAGACTCACTGACACACACACACACACACATACTTTCACACACACACACACATCGATTCGTGATCAGGAATGCTTGAAACTTGCTCTCCCGTCGAAAACTCAAATTCGAATTTTCGACCCCGTCACAATACTTTCCTTATACATTATTGTATATAAGGAAAGTAAAAAGAGAAAACAGTTTTCTGGATGGCGTTATCTGCAATGAGAGCGCGATTCATATGATGCTGCACTTTAATAGAATGCTGCTCAGTTCTGTGACCGAGATATATTATGAGAAACAAAATCAGATAATTGTGAAGAATTAGAAGGAGAAAAGAAATAGACAAATTCTCACAATTTTCTCATTTTATTCTTGTAGTTCAACCAGGGTCGTAGTGATGTAGGGGCCAAAGGGGACTACGCCCTCCCCCCTAAAAAAATATACTCAGCCCCCCTGATAAAAATATTAAATTTTTACTAGTGATATGAAATTTCATATACAATGTCATTCAGATTTTGCATACAAAACATTTGTTTGAGATTTTTTTTATAAATGACTTCGTTTCAAAGATTTTTACTTTCCTTATATACATAATGTATAAGGAAAGTATTGTGACGGGGTCGGAAATTCGAATTCAAGTTTTCGACGGGAGAGCACGTTTCAAGCATCCTTGATCAAGAATCAAACATTTTTGAAGTGATGTCTATGTGTGTGTGTGTGTGTGTGTGTGAAAGTATGTACGTGTGTCAGTGAGTCTGTGGAGATGATAACTGACGAACGAAATTTGGTACAAAAATCATAATCCGTAAACACTGGAAGCCTATTGTTTTTATACGCAATCGAATTATACGCCTTCGCGTGCCAAGACGGAGGCTCTTTATGGTCCTGTGTTGATATGTTCATGGTTGAAATTTTTTCCTTTTAAATGGCTAATACCCAATGGCTTTACTGCCCCTTTGCGTGCCTGCTAAGTCACAGCTGTTTCTTAGCGTTTGCAAGAGCAAATTGTTTTTGACCGGAGGAGGAGGGCTTAAAGCGGCCTTGAAACAACTGTAGTTGACTAATTTTTCTGTACCTGTTTCTTTAAGTAACTATTATACCATTATATTATCACTTGCATCAGTTTTATGTATTGTGAGAATATTTCAGCATTTGAACAAGTGTAGTAACACTATTTAATATTTATCAGAAGCACAACACTTTGAACTTCTGTAGCACAAAATAAATCTGACCTGACCTAGTTCGTTCGTCATAATACCCTCAAGATATATCTCCCCCCTCTTCTCTTATTTCTCTGACCCCCCCCCCCCCTCACTTCATTGCCACCTTTCACGTTTTGGAAAACCAATTTTTCTTTTTCTTTTTTTTTTTTTTTCTTTTGATAGTTACCAGATTCTTTCTAGAAAATTGGTTGTCAGTAAGACGAGCGGATGAATACAAGGTTACAATCCGATACACGAATGGCAGAATCCCGATAACACTCTTTTGAAGATCCAGATGATGATGATAGTGATGTATTACTCCGCGAAAGCGCCGTCACTCACCAAAGCCCTTCTTCCGTCGTCAGAAAGATGGAGTACCGCGAAGAAAATAATCCGGTAGTGATTTTTTTTCCCCCTTTCGTTCTTTCTTTTCGTGTTAACGCGGGTAAAATATTAACTTTCAAGTATATGCGCGTTCTGAAAAAATAAAATATATCTATAGTATACCGTCTACACTCAAATTTTTTCATATACAGTGAAAAAATTTGTATTATAAAGCAACTGTTTATAACTAGTTGCTTTCTGTAAGATTCTGAATTTAACCAGAAAATTTGGAATTATGTACAATATTCATTGAAGATTAACTTACATTTATCTGGCGGACTTTTAAGAATCCTCGGATTTAAGATCATTCGAAATATCAAAACTAAATACAATATCAAAAAGCATGATACAAGATTAGAATAATAGAAAAGCAAGAAAGATCAATCATGCATAAAGCATTGATTGAAAAGCACTTTCTAACTGTAATTTTATTTAAACATCTCTAAAATATGATACATTCAGCGACGATATTTTTCCAATTATCACAGAACTACAATAATTTATTTTACTTTGAAAATTAAAACCATGCAGGTAAAAGTACGTTCTAACTCCATGCTTAAAACTTTATTCAAATAACGTCAACAAAATATAAATCGCCTGGCTCTCCATGTAAAAGAGGTGAATATTTCATTCATATACTTTTATTCCAGACTCCAGAGTTAAATAATTTTGCGTGAAAAAAATTCAGCAATTCTTATACAACTTACTTTACAATCATTTGTTTACATTTTACATTCATTAAAATTAGGCTTTGTAGAAATAATCAAAATTTGATAATCATTTAAACTAAAAAATCTTGTAACTGCGTTGACGCAGAATATAGATGCACAGAAAAAAAGTAAAAATAAAGCAGTTTTAGGACGGATGCAACGCTCAATATATATTTAAAAGAACTTCAAAAATCAAGATTTTTACTCTGTAAAAAAAGATGGACGCCATATTTCATTTTGAAGTGGGTCACGTGACCTCTTCATATTATATGGGTGTCATTATTATATTAATTTTTATTTAAAAATCTATCGAACATATTTTGCTAAAATTTTTGTATATATTTTATGGGATAATTTGAATATTTCCTAAAATTTTCGAAGCAATTTGTGAATTTTAACTTCGCTTAAAAAATGTTTGAAAAATTAGGTCCCATAGGGTTCAATATAATTCATTTTTTCAACCAGGGTTCAATCCAAAACTAATCGGGTGATATTATTCATTTACATTCTCATATGTCCCATAGACCGTCTGAACAACATACTAAAATTTCATTTTGATAAAGTCATTTTTACTTTCCTTATATTCATAGTATAATGTATAAGGAAAGTATTGAGACGAGGTCGAAAATTTGAATTTGAGTTTTCGACGGGAGAGCACGACTCAAGCATCCCTGATCACGAATCGAACATTTTTGAGGTGGTGTGTGTGTGTGTGTGTGTATGTGTGTGTGTGCGTGTGTGTCAGTGAGTCTGTGGAGACGATATCTCACGAACGAATGAAGCGATTCGAAAGAAATACGGTACAAAATTTACAAACCGTGAATACTGGAAGACTATTGTTTTTAAACGCAATCGAATCTTCAGAAACTCCGTAAATTTTCGGGTGAAATTTTGAAAAAAATCATCAAAAAATCAAAACCTTTAATATAGTTACGCAAATAAACCTTTCTTATGTAATTTTTCCTCAGAAAACGATTGGCATACACTTTAGAAAGCTAGCGTTAACCGTTCTCGAGATATTGCACATTTTTCAAATAAATGTATCAAAAAATCCCATAAATTAAAAAAAATATTAACTGTTGAGAAACATGTTCACTTTTCAAATGTAATATCATGCGATAAATTTGGTGAAATCATTTTCGTGCTTTTAGCTCGTTCCATTCATGAGGAAAGATACTTTAAGTAATCCTTTTATATTTGAACGCCAGATATTTATCTGCTATGAGAATAACTTATTTCTCCGTCTATAACGCTTGGCGAGATTTTGGCGACGAATTTGGCGGCAACTTTTTTAAATGTTGCTAAATTAAGGAAAATCTCGGCAAATGTCTCGGTCATAGTCTAATGGATACTCTTGCATCATAATCAGCAATATTTTTTGTTTCTCGAAACAACTTCTGCAAACAATTCCCTCGTAGATCGAAAAGTGATCTATTCAAAGAACAAAATGTATATCAATATCATAAGATGCCATTCAGTTTCAATAAAGCAATTTTATATAAAATAGCCTTTTAATATGACTAATGATTGAGCTTAAAATTATTTAAATACTTTGTAATTACTCAAAAATACTTTTAAATATATAACGCATTGAAATATCACACATACACACAGACATCACCGCAGAAACAACGCATTCATGTTCAGGGATAATTGAAACATACTCTTTCGTCAAAAACTCTAATTCTCGACCTCGTCACAATAATTTTCCGATATATGTAATACTATGTATATAGGGAAAGTAATATACTACTAATTTATTAAATTTATTTATATAACAACATTTATTAGTATTATTTGTTTATATAGTAACATAATCCGCCGATACGGTGTCTTAAAATCGAAGCACATTTATCTAATAATTTTCATTAACAACGATTTCAACTCTGCATTTATTAAGGTTTTGGCGGCCCACAAAACATTAATAAATGATTTTGCAATGCATTGCAAATAGCTGTATATACATCATAGTATTATACATCACACACCGACAACAACAGACGCCTGCCAGAATTGGTGACCAGAATGTTTAATGATTTATGTTGATCTGTTTCTTGCATGTGTCCAAAATGACATGCTGTTAAGGATTACATTTTCAGCATGTTATACATATTAGATATATGTCTTCATTAGAAATATTAATTTACATACAATACACAGTATATATTTAATATGAAAATATAGGGACGGGTTAAAAAAATATGGTGTGGACAACACATGATGTTTCTTACAGACTCAAAAATTTTTTTAACACTTTACGACATAATTGAAATGTGTTTATGACTTTGTTCATTCATTCTGTCTGTCTGTCTGTTCGTTAGCACGATATCTGCCGTAAAAATGACTTTATCAAAATGAAATTTAGCATGTTGGTCATACGGTCTGCGGGACCTATGGGAATATAAATGAATAATAACACCCAATTACTTTTGGACTGAACCCGGGTTGAAAGAATTAAATACAATGAACCCTATGGGACATAATTTTTTAAACATTTTTTAAGCGAATTTAAAATTCTCAAATTGCTTCGAAAATTTTAGGAAATATTTAAATTATCCCATAAAAAATATGAAAAAAAATTCTGCAAAATATATTGGGTAATTTTTAAAATAAAAATTAAAATAATAATTACACTCAAGAAGCGATCACGTGACCTACTTCAAAATAAAATATGGCATCCATCTTGTGTCAAAATTGTAATTTTTAAAGTTATTTTTAATTTAAATTTAGTGTTGCATCCGTCCAAAAACCGCTTTATTTTTGCTTAATTTCTATGCATCCATATTTTGAAACAACGTAATTACAATATATTTGAGTTTAAATGATTAATGTCATCCATCTTGCGTCAAAATCGTGATTTTTAAAGTTCTTCTTAATTTATATTTAGTGTTGTATCCGTCCTAAAACCGCTTTATACTTGCTTAAATTCTGTGCATCTACATTCTGAAAAAAAAAGCAATTATAATATATTTGAGTTTAAATGATTATCCAACTTTGATTATTTCTACAACGAAGCCTAATGTTCACTTATGAAGAATGTAAACACATCAAGCTGTAAGATGAGCTGTATAAGAATTGCTGAATTTCTTTAACGCAAAATTATTTAGCTCTGGAGTCTGTAATATAGCTGATATGAATGAAATGAAATTCATTGATATTACATAGAGAAGCAGACGATTTTTTCAATGAAGTTTTAAGCATAGAGTATAAATTACTTGTATCTTCATGGTTTTAACTTTTTAAATAAAATAAATTATTGTAGTATTGTGTCGAATGAAAAGAATGGAAAAAAGTGTATGAATGAAATATTTACTACTTTTTCATAGAGAGCCAGGCGATTTATTTCAATGACATTATTTGAATAAAGTTCATTTTTTTCGATGGAGGTTTAAGTTTTCAAATATAATAAATTAATGTAGTATTCTGATAATTTTAAAAATATTACCGCTGAATGTACCACATTTTAGAGATGCTTAAATAAAATTGCCTTGCAGTTGGAAAGTGTTGCATAATCAATGCTTTATGCATGATTGGTCTTTCTTATTTTCTTTTATATAATGCAATGAACTCAATTACACAAAATTATATGGATACTTATTTAAAACTACGTGGAATTTGCAGTTCTCTATTGGGGGAGCTGCAATCTATTTTATTCGATCGAGCATGCTTTACTATGATAGACCTAACATGTACACTCATGTACATTTCCTTACAAAATTATTGGGTGGCTTTAGGGCTTTCCCCGGAACCATGCATATATATTACTTTCCCTATATACATAGTATAATGTATAGGGAAAGTATTCTGACGGAGTCGAAAATTCAAATTCGAATTTTTGACGGGAGAGCACGTTTTCATGAACCCGAATCGATCGTTTTTAAGGTGATGTTTTGAGATGTGTGTGGGTGTCCGGGAGTCTGTGAAAAAGATATCTCAAGAACGAGTGGAGCATTTTAAACGAAATTGGGTACAAAAATTACAATTCGTCAATACTGGACACCTATTTATTTTAAACGCAATCGAATATTCGAACTCTCAAATTTTCAAATGAAATTGTGAAAAAGTCATCCAAAATCAGAACCTTCAATAATGTCATACGTAATAATGTAATGCGAAAATAATAATTTCCTATATAATGTTTCATTAGAAAACGATTGACATAAATTTTAGAACGCAAGCATTAACCGTTCGGGAGATAATGCAAATTTTTCAAATAAATTTATAAAAAAAATCACATAAAATTAAAAAAAGTATTAACAATTGTGAAATATGTTCACTTTTCAAATGTAATATAATGCAAGAAGTTTGTGAACATCATTCTAGCGGATCTACTTCCTTCCATTCGCGAGAGAAAATACTTTGTAATGGTTTTGTATTTTGACGCCTAATTATTCGACAACAGTCATTTTTATATAAGAAATGCTTTTCTCTCAGTTTGCCTGCAACGCTTGGCGATCCATTTGGCGAACTTGGAGACTCATTTAGAAAAATATCGCCATGACGAAAATATCATTAAAATTGCGAAATTGACGCCAAACGTTAACAAAAATGACGCCAAGTGAATTAATTAATTACTAAAATATTTTAATACATGGACTCTATTGCTTATTGCGGATGCTATCAATGTTGATAATTGTCAATGCGCTGCATAAAATATTTAGCGTTGCATAGAATATTATCGTTGCATAAAATATAAGTTAATTGGGGTCTTCGAAACAGTTTTATATATTGTCATTTGAAAAAACGCTCAATGTGCAATTCCACATTAAAAACATTGTGCCGTAGATCCTATTATTGTGCCATAGATCTTATTATTGTGCTGTAGATCTTATTATTGTGCCGTAGATATTATTATTGTGCCGTAGATATTATTATAGTGCCGTAGATAATTTTTTTACTGTGAAAGAAATGCATTCATTGAATTATATAGGAAAAGTCATGTGCTTTCCACATTAGATTCTTTTTATACATTAAGGACATTTAAAATAATATAAATGAAAACTGATAATAAGAAACTTTTTCTTGTGGGTTTTGACACTCATCATGATACAAATAGATCTAAAGAATATTGCGTACGAATGTTTGAGAAGGTCAAATGCGTCCTCTCATTCTGGATATTTTATTTTACGATTCCCCATACTTCAAATTCCGCGACTTGAGGCGAAAGCGAGCT
This sequence comes from Amaurobius ferox, assembly GCA_951213105.1. NCBI lineage: Eukaryota > Metazoa > Arthropoda > Arachnida > Araneae > Amaurobiidae > Amaurobius > Amaurobius ferox. The sequence continues at coordinate 128,604,716 of OX578150.1, read as the reverse complement.
CTCCAAGTTTTTGCTCCAAGTGAGTTTTTCCTGTCATTGATGATGAAGTGTTGGTGGTGCGCGGGATAGAAATAAAAAAAGGGGGGGGGGGGTCGCTTCTACAGACCTGTTCCAAAATCGCCCACCGTCTTGTATAAAATTGATAAACGTTATATCGAAATTCGTTCTTCTGGAACGCTTTTCATTCAAGCTCCATTACACGAGAAATTGGAGAGAAAAATACATCAAAAAAAAAAAAAATCTCTTATCCGCTTTTTGCTCGACATAATTTTCCTGGATTCCTTATTCCCGTGATTCCTTTTTATTTTTTATTCTTTTTTTCATCCTACATTTCTGGGGTTCTCTTTCGTGATTTGTCATTTATGGATTTTTGCTGTTAAAGGGAAGGTTTGTAATTTTACCTAAGATTCAAAGGGAGAAGGGGGGTGGGGGGGAGGGCATAGGGATGTTGAACCAGAAATCAACTGACAACGACTTTAAGAAATAGGAGTTGATCCTCGTAAAACGTGTGTCATCTATGAAAAAAAGAAAATCTTGGCATTACGCCATTTTAAGTAAAAAAAACGTGAATTCCATTGTAATGTTGATCCCCAATACCTTGTGAATTAAGTCGTTTCTGTATTATTTTCATTTATTACTTTCCCTGCAATACTTAGTAATGTATAGGGAAAGTATTGGAATCATGTCGAAAATTGCAACTCGAGTTTCCGATGGATCCACACGCTTTGAGACCTATAGAATACGAAAAAAACTATTTTTAGAGTGACGTCTGTGTGTGTGTTTGTCTGTGCAATGTATGCATCCACTCTAATTCAAAAACTATTAATGGACCGAATTTCCTAAAATTTGGTAGGTAAGTCACTTGTGTGGCCCTGGTGCTGATTAGTTTTTGATACGATTCGGGATAAAAAAAAAACGCCTTGTTTTGCCAAATGGCCCGCAAAAACTTCCTATATCTACTCTAGCTGAAAAACTAATATATCAAATTTCACAAAATTTGATAAATAAGTCACTTGTGGGTTACCCTGGTGCTGATTAGATTTTGGTACGATTCGGAAGTAGATAAAATAGGGGCGTTCACCACGGGAGGCGGTATGTGCGGTATGCGGTATGCGGTAGGGCCGCCATCTTGATTTCTGTAATCCTGGACGGGGGTGTAAAAGGGGGGAAAAAAAAAAAAGGTGGGGGTAAAAATTTTGGAGAAACTTTTTGTCGGGTGGCAACGATGTCGTAGTCTTGTACGAGGGGTTGAGGGGGAAATAAATTTTTGGAAAGAGATTTTTCTAAGTATGGAAGAAACTTTTTTCGAGGTGGCAACACCATCGGAGGCGGTATGGAACCATAACCGCCTCTTAGCGGCGAAAATTGGAACTATCAAGGTGGAACTTAGAAATATTTTTTTTTGTTTGGGTTGCCATAGCAACACCTGTGGGAGATAAACTTTTTCGAGGTGGCAACACCATCGGAGGCGGTATGGAACCATCAGCGCCCCCTAGCGGCAGAAAGGAGAATTAAAACTGGGAATTTTTCTGATAGTTGGGATTTTTTTTTCTCTTTTTCAAAATGAAGTAATTAAATATATCAAGGTCTATGTTATTGCATGCTAGGAGCGTGCCAATATACCTCCGCCAAGGACATGTTAAGGGTATACCAGCGGTATACTAAGGGATATGCTGAAGGCATGCTAAGGTCATATCAATATCCCTCCCCTATATGGTGGTTACGAACTTAACTGCGAGAATCTTGTAGGGTGAGATACTTGAAAATATCGTATGACGCAGGGTATGCCAAGAGGATCGAACATGAATTTTAAGAAAGTGTCACTTTTAGCGTTTTTTTTCACAAAAAGTTTCAAAAACGTTAAAAAACAACAAAAATGTACGTTTTTAAAATAAATTGTGGTTTTTAGATTGTTTGAATTCTCTATGGGAAATAACATGGGTTTTCGCACTTTTGTGTATTTTTTGTAAAAAAAATGTGTGTTTTTGCAAAAGTGTTACCAAAAAAGCGTTTTTTGAAAAATGTGACATTTTGCGATTTTTTTTCAAAATGCCGTTTTCTCTATGGGAATTAACATAGGTTTTCGCACTTTTACATTTTTTTTTTAAAAAATGTGCGTTTTTGCAAAAGTGTTACCAAAAATGCGTTTTTTGAAAAATGTGACATTTTGCGATTTTTTTCAAAAACACACTTTTTACTTGTAAAAACTAAGAAAAACATGTTTTTAAAGTAGCAGAATCGCGTGAATTGGTGTTTTAAAGTAGCAGAATCGTGTGAATTGGTGTTTTAAAGTAGCAGAATCGCGTGAATTCATGTTTTAAAGTAGCAGAATCGCGTGAATCGGGTGTATGGGAATCTCGGGAATTGAGTGTATGAGAGGGGGTGTGTTTCCCCAACCATTTCGGTCTTGGAGTTAAAATATTTTAATATTCCCAAAAATAAATATTTTTAAATAATCGTGAAAGTGTATACTACAATAGGGGGTTTCTTTATACCAACATGGTTTAACATGTGTGTTATTTTACAAGTGTATACTATCATAGGGGTTTCTTTATACCAACATGGTTTAATATGGGTGTTATTTTATGCATGTGTATACTACCATAGGAGTTTCTTTAAACCAACATAGTTTAATACGTGTGCTATTTTACAAGTGTACTACTCCCATAGGCTACCATAGGGGTACCTTTCAATCTTAACATGTCTTAAAAACCGCACGACAGACCCGAAGGCCTAGTGTAGCAAAGTGTGTGGCTGGTTAGTGTAATGTGTGTAAGTGAATATATTTTAATTTTTTTTTTTTTTAATTGTGGTCCCACCTCCACCCGCCAATTTAAACTGGATAAAAAACAACAAGTGTTTAATATCTAATGTAAATCGACGCTACAATTTAACTGTGATTCTCAAATGAATACCGCATAGTGCATTAAATCACGATGACAGATCTACCCCTCCCCACCTCGCGTGAATGTGGATAGTTACATCGTATGGCCAGTGCGAGAAAGATGAGGATACTGCTAACAGAGTGGTACCAGGCTATAACTTGAGGCTATTTGCCGCGTTGGGCTGGGTCGACTGAACCGCTCTCGCTGCTATTGTTAACATCTGTGGTGGGGGACAGTTTTTCCGGACTGATAGAATGCTTGTGTTGGACCATCGCGAAATGCTATTCTCAGCTGGGAGAGGCTCTTCTAAAGAAGTTCTTATTAAATTTTAACATGTTTTAAAAAGAATCTTTCATTCATTAGTGTTATGAATCACGCAAGTTAATTAAAGGATGTTAATTAAATTAATTGATTAAGTATTGAATGCCTGTATACCAGGAGCATGTCAAAGACATGTCAAGGGGTATGTCAAAGCGTACCAAGGGTGTGCCAAAGGAGTATGCTGAAGGCATACCAAGACCATCGTTCCTACACTATCCCTCCGCTATATCGCGGTTACGAAGTGAACTGCGAGAATCTTGTAGGGTGAGATACTTGAAAATATCGTATGACGCAGGGTATGCCAAGAGGATCGAACATAAATTTTAAGAAAGTGTCACTTTCAGCGTTTTTTCGCAAAAAGTTTTCAAAACGTTAAAAAAACAACAAAAATGTACGTTTTTAAAATAAATTGTGGTTTTTAGATTGTTTGAATTCTCTATGGGAAATAACATGGGTTTTCGCACTTTTGTGTATTTTTTGTAAAAAAAATGTGCGTTTTTGCAAAAGTGTTACCAAAAATGTGTTTTTTGAAAAACGTGACATTTTGCGATTTTTTTTCAAAATGCCGTTTTCTCTATAGGAATTAACATAGGTTTTCGCACTTTTACATTTTTTTAAAAAAAATGTGCGTTTTTGCAAAAGTGTTACCAAAAATGCGTTTTTTGAAAAATGTGACATTTTGCGATTTTTTTCAAAAACACACTTTTTACTTGTAAAAACTAAGAAAAACACGTTTTAAAGTAGCAGAATCGCGTGAATCGGTGTTTTAAAGTAGCAGAATCGCATGAATTGGTGTTTTTAGAGTAGCAGGATCGCGTGAATTGGGTGTATGGGAATCTCGGGAATTGGGTGTATGGGAGGGGGTGTGTTTCCCCAACCATTTCGGTCTTAGAGTTTAAAAAATAAATATTTTCTATAATCGTGAAAGTGTGCTTCTGTCCAAAATACTTGAGTGTTATGAATCTCACAAGTTAATGAAAGGATGATAATTAAATAAAGTCTTGGAGTTTAAATAATAGCAGATACCAATGGCTGTATGCATATGTTTTTACAAGTGTACTACTACTACCATAGGGGGTTTCTTTAAACCAACATGTTTTAATACGTGTGCTATTCTAAGAGGGAGAAACACCTAATATGGTGATACATATGACACACGCGCTCAGCACAAATCGATAGAAATAAATGGTGAGATAGTTTTTAAAGACGAGACTTTGAAATTTTTTCGATAAATAAGGTATTTGAGGTTATTTAACGTGTGAATGAACGATACATGCCAATAAAATGAGGAACTAGGCTAAGTTTACAAGTATGGGACTTTAAAGTTTTGATGTTTTAGGGGTAGAACTTGAATTTATAATTAAACATGATTTATACTAACTACTGCAAAGGGAGAAATGCATAGCGAAAGGGTTATGTGTGTATATATATATATATATATATATATAATACATATAACCAACACCCACCGGTGGAATGCAGATCTAAGATAGTATTTTTAGGAGAAGACATGAGATTCTTAAGAAAATGGAGTATTTAGAGGCATTTAAAGAGATATAAACATATGATAAGGTAACATCCATAATACACACAACTAATATAGGACAGCGAAAGGAAAACTTTAGTATTGTTTAGAGACCGAACTTCAAATTTTTAAGTAAATGTAGGTGTTTGGAAAATTTTTAATGAACTATGTGCGATACACATGTCTGCGATCACAATGGTGGAAAAGTGATACCAGGACAGTTTTTAAAGATGTGAGTTTAACTTTTTTCAATTAAGTGAAAAATCTACTAAATATTAGAGTGTGCTAGCGCTTACCGAGGGTTTTATGAATAATACACATAAGCAGCATATAACATTAGGAAGGGGATATTAGAAATTTTTTTAAAGATAGGACTTTAGATTTTGGAACTAAATGAGATATCAAGAAACATTTAAAGGGGATGAAAACATCTAATGAGGCGGAATGGGGGTGTACTTACCCAAGATACCCAGCACTGAAATTATTCACTAAGATAAATTTTTTTTTAAAGTAAAGACTTTAGAAATTTCACATAAAAGGCAATTTATACTAGTTTTTAAAGAAATGAAAACGCCTAGCGAGATGACTTAGAATGAATACAACGCCGATATATATAACAGTGAAAATAAAACCTAAATATTGTTTAAAGACTGTACTTCAAATTTCAAAGTAAATGTACATACCCAGAAACTTTTAATGGACTAGTATAATACACATACTCGATATAACAGTTAAATGACGAACTAAGAATAATTTATAAGTATGTAACTTTGGATTTTTTTAGTTAAATAGGGATTTCAGCTAATTTTTAGAGGGATAGAAAGGTATACTAAAGGGTGTACAACAAATTTTTAGAAGGGACTTAGGAAATTTGCTAGCTAAATAGGGATTTCCACTACTTTTTAAAGGGATATAAAGACATACTAAAGGGTATACAGCAAATTTTTAGAGGGGACTTTGATAATTTTTTAGCTAAATAGGGATTTCTACTAACTTTTAAGGAATAGTAACACGTACTGAAGAGTATAGAGCGTAATCATTACTAACACCTAGTGCTAAAATGAGGAATTAGAGTAATATTTTGGGGATGGGAATTTAGATTTTTAAGTAAATGTTATGTTTAAAAACTTTTAAAGTAGCGTAAATACCTACTAAGATGACATATGCGATACACATAGCCAATACATAGTTATTAAATAGGGAAAAGCTAAGATGGCTTTTTAGAATAACACCTAAAATTTTTTCTAACTAAGCGCAATATATCAACACCTAAAGCGGACGAATACGAAGATTCAGACGGCATGTGTGATACACATCGCGGGCACATAATAGTTAAATCTTAATTTAAGTAAGTTTTTAAGGATAGAACTCTGAATTTTTTGGGTAAATGAGATGTTTAAGAACATTTAAAGAGTCAAAAACACCTAATAAGGCGGTATGAGATGATTTCATCATCATCAGATAACAGCGAAATGGGGATACTACAAATATTTTAAAGGGGAATCCTTAAAATTTCTAAGTAAATAACCTTTAAAGGGGTGAAAAATATATAGTGAAGTTGTGTAGATAATACAGATCATCGACATTCTAAAACAGACAAGACATGTCTATACAAGATAAAAAATGTTGTACGTTAATATAAACATACATTATTCTATGTAGCAATGTAATACATACCCCAAGATTTATATAAAGTAATTGCGAATACATTATACCAATCCCATCAGAAATCAGCTAAAATAATAAAATTACCAAGCTGAATAATATATCTAGGTACTAAAACCCCAACAAACTACATTAAATTGATAAAAATCTTAACTAAATAAAATAATGAAGCTGTAACATACTATAAAAATACTAAGTTTAATAAAATAATAGAATAAAATCATATTAAAGCAAGTACTTACATGTTCAATCCGACTCAAAATGCTACATTAGGTGTAGGCCGATGAATAATGACAGATATATCATCTCCAGCTCTACCAACTTAAACCGACATATTCCCAGAGCAACTTGAAACGCGTCTTGACAGCACGAAATCCACAGCAGAAGTGATAAAATCGATACTTCAACGACACCCCCTACACGACAAGGTCACATCAAGGTCATATCATGGTTACAGTTAAACTATGGTATAAAATAGAATCACATGTTAAAAAATAATAGATTTTAGTAAAATAATTAAAGAAAATCCCTCTGTGATTATGAATGACCTGTCTATATTTACCGTGTGTGTGTGTGTGTGTACGTGTGTGTGTGTGTGTGTGTGTGTGTGTGTGTGTGTGTGTGTGTGTGTGTGTGTGTGTAATTATACCTTAAAAAGCTATATATCTGTAGTATCCCAACGGATACTAATATTTGTTTTTCAAACTTAGAAAAACTTTATTTCAGTTGCACTTATTTTAAGTGTAATTAAAAAAAAGTTTTAACTAAATGTGTAAGACAAATATTAGTATCCGTTGGGATACTACAGATATATAGCTTTTTAAGGTATAATTACACACACACACACACACACACACACACACACACACACACGCACACACACACACACACACACACACGTACACACACACACACACACGGTAAATATAGACAGGTCATTCATAATCACAGAGGGATTTTCTTTAATTATTTTACTAAAATCTATTATTTTTTAACATGTGATTCTATTTTATACCATAGTTTAACTGTAACCATGATATGACCTTGATGTGACCTTGTCGTGTAGGGGGTGTCGTTGAAGTATCGATTTTATCACTTCTGCTGTGGATTTCGTGCTGTCAAGACGCGTTTCAAGTTGCTCTGGGAATATGTCGGTTTAAGTTGGTAGAGCTGGAGATGATATATCTGTCATTATTCATCGGCCTACACCTAATGTAGCATTTTGAGTCGGATTGAACATGTAAGTACTTGCTTTAATATGATTTTATTCTATTATTTTATTAAACTTAGTATTTTTATAGTATGTTACAGCTTCATTATTTTATTTAGTTAAGATTTTTATCAATTTAATGTAGTTTGTTGGGGTTTTAGTACCTAGATATATTATTCAGCTTGGTAATTTTATTATTTTAGCTGATTTCTGATGGGATTGGTATAATGTATTCGCAATTACTTTATATAAATCTTGGGGTATGTATTACATTGCTACATAGAATAATGTATGTTTATATTAACGTACAACATTTTTTATCTTGTATAGACATGTCTTGTCTGTTTTAGAATGTCGATGATCTGTATTATCTACACAACTTCACTATATATTTTTCACCCCTTTAAAGGTTATTTACTTAGAAATTTTAAGGATTCCCCTTTAAAATATTTGTAGTATCCCCATTTCGCTGTTATCTGATGATGATGAAATCATCTCATACCGCCTTATTAGGTGTTTTTGACTCTTTAAATGTTCTTAAACATCTCATTTACCCAAAAAATTCAGAGTTCTATCCTTAAAAACTTACTTAAATTAAGATTTAACTATTATGTGCCCGCGATGTGTATCACACATGCCGTCTGAATCTTCGTATTCGTCCGCTTTAGGTGTTGATATATTGCGCTTAGTTAGAAAAAATTTTAGGTGTTATTCTAAAAAGCCATCTTAGCTTTTCCCTATTTAATAACTATGTATTGGCTATGTGTATCGCATATGTCATCTTAGTAGGTATTTACGCTACTTTAAAAGTTTTTAAACATAACATTTACTTAAAAATCTAAAGTCCCATCCCCAAAATATTACTCTAATTCCTCATTTTAGCACTAGGTGTTAGTAATGATTACGCTCTATACTCTTCAGTACGTGTTACTATTCCTTAAAAGTTAGTAGAAATCCCTATTTAGCTAAAAAATTATCAAAGTCCCCTCTAAAAATTTGCTGTATACCCTTTAGTATGTCTTTATATCCCTTTAAAAAGTAGTGGAAATCCCTATTTAGCTAGCAAATTTCCTAAGTCCCTTCTAAAAATTTGTTGTACACCCTTTAGTATACCTTTCTATCCCTCTAAAAATTAGCTGAAATCCCTATTTAACTAAAAAAATCCAAAGTTACATACTTATAAATTATTCTTAGTTCGTCATTTAACTGTTATATCGAGTATGTGTATTATACTAGTCCATTAAAAGTTTCTGGGTATGTACATTTACTTTGAAATTTGAAGTACAGTCTTTAAACAATATTTAGGTTTTATTTTCACTGTTATATATATCGGCGTTGTATTCATTCTAAGTCATCTCGCTAGGCGTTTTCATTTCTTTAAAAACTAGTATAAATTGCCTTTTATGTGAAATTTCTAAAGTCTTTACTTTAAAAAAAAATTTATCTTAGTGAATAATTTCAGTGCTGGGTATCTTGGGTAAGTACACCCCCATTCCGCCTCATTAGATGTTTTCATCCCCTTTAAATGTTTCTTGATATCTCATTTAGTTCCAAAATCTAAAGTCCTATCTTTAAAAAAATTTCTAATATCCCCTTCCTAATGTTATATGCTGCTTATGTGTATTATTCATAAAACCCTCGGTAAGCGCTAGCACACTCTAATATTTAGTAGATTTTTCACTTAATTGAAAAAAGTTAAACTCACATCTTTAAAAACTGTCCTGGTATCACTTTTCCACCATTGTGATCGCAGACATGTGTATCGCACATAGTTCATTAAAAATTTTCCAAACACCTACATTTACTTAAAAATTTGAAGTTCGGTCTCTAAACAATACTAAAGTTTTCCTTTCGCTGTCCTATATTAGTTGTGTGTATTATGGATGTTACCTTATCATATGTTTATATCTCTTTAAATGCCTCTAAATACTCCATTTTCTTAAGAATCTCATGTCTTCTCCTAAAAATACTATCTTAGATCTGCATTCCACCGGTGGGTGTTGGTTATATGTATTATATATATATATATATATATATATACACACATAACCCTTTCGCTATGCATTTCTCCCTTTGCAGTAGTTAGTATAAATCATGTTTAATTATAAATTCAAGTTCTACCCCTAAAACATCAAAACTTTAAAGTCCCATACTTGTAAACTTAGCCTAGTTCCTCATTTTATTGGCATGTATCGTTCATTCACACGTTAAATAACCTCAAATACCTTATTTATCGAAAAAATTTCAAAGTCTCGTCTTTAAAAACTATCTCACCATTTATTTCTATCGATTTGTGCTGAGCGCGTGTGTCATATGTATCACCATATTAGGTGTTTCTCCCTCTTAGAATAGCACACGTATTAAAACATGTTGGTTTAAAGAAACCCCCTATGGTAGTAGTAGTACACTTGTAAAAACATATGCATACAGCCATTGGTATCTGCTATTATTTAAACTCCAAGACTTTATTTAATTATCATCCTTTCATTAACTTGTGAGATTCATAACACTCAAGTATTTTGGACAGAAGCACACTTTCACGATTATAGAAAATATTTATTTTTTAAACTCTAAGACCGAAATGGTTGGGGAAACACACCCCCTCCCATACACCCAATTCCCGAGATTCCCATACACCCAATTCACGCGATCCTGCTACTCTAAAAACACCAATTCATGCGATTCTGCTACTTTAAAACACCGATTCACGCGATTCTGCTACTTTAAAACGTGTTTTTCTTAGTTTTTACAAGTAAAAAGTGTGTTTTTGAAAAAAATCGCAAAATGTCACATTTTTCAAAAAACGCATTTTTGGTAACACTTTTGCAAAAACGCACATTTTTTTTAAAAAAATGTAAAAGTGCGAAAACCTATGTTAATTCCTATAGAGAAAACGGCATTTTGAAAAAAAATCGCAAAATGTCACGTTTTTCAAAAAACACATTTTTGGTAACACTTTTGCAAAAACGCACATTTTTTTTACAAAAAATACACAAAAGTGCGAAAACCCATGTTATTTCCCATAGAGAATTCAAACAATCTAAAAACCACAATTTATTTTAAAAACGTACATTTTTGTTGTTTTTTTAACGTTTTGAAAACTTTTTGCGAAAAAACGCTGAAAGTGACACTTTCTTAAAATTTATGTTCGATCCTCTTGGCATACCCTGCGTCATACGATATTTTCAAGTATCTCACCCTACAAGATTCTCGCAGTTCACTTCGTAACCGCGATATAGCGGAGGGATAGTGTAGGAACGATGGTCTTGGTATGCCTTCAGCATACTCCTTTGGCACACCCTTGGTACGCTTTGACATACCCCTTGACATGTCTTTGACATGCTCCTGGTATACAGGCATTCAATACTTAATCAATTAATTTAATTAACATCCTTTAATTAACTTGCGTGATTCATAACACTAATGAATGAAAGATTCTTTTTAAAACATGTTAAAATTTAATAAGAACTTCTTTAGAAGAGCCTCTCCCAGCTGAGAATAGCATTTCGCGATGGTCCAACACAAGCATTCTATCAGTCCGGAAAAACTGTCCCCCACCACAGATGTTAACAATAGCAGCGAGAGCGGTTCAGTCGACCCAGCCCAACGCGGCAAATAGCCTCAAGTTATAGCCTGGTACCACTCTGTTAGCAGTATCCTCATCTTTCTCGCACTGGCCATACGATGTAACTATCCACATTCACGCGAGGTGGGGAGGGGTAGATCTGTCATCGTGATTTAATGCACTATGCGGTATTCATTTGAGAATCACAGTTAAATTGTAGCGTCGATTTACATTAGATATTAAACACTTGTTGTTTTTTATCCAGTTTAAATTGGCGGGTGGAGGTGGGACCACAATTAAAAAAAAAAAAAATTAAAATATATTCACTTACACACATTACACTAACCAGCCACACACTTTGCTACACTAGGCCTTCGGGTCTGTCGTGCGGTTTTTAAGACATGTTAAGATTGAAAGGTACCCCTATGGTAGCCTATGGGAGTAGTACACTTGTAAAATAGCACACGTATTAAACTATGTTGGTTTAAAGAAACTCCTATGGTAGTATACACATGCATAAAATAACACCCATATTAAACCATGTTGGTATAAAGAAACCCCTATGATAGTATACACTTGTAAAATAACACACATGTTAAACCATGTTGGTATAAAGAAACCCCCTATTGTAGTATACACTTTCACGATTATTTAAAAATATTTATTTTTGGGAATATTAAAATATTTTAACTCCAAGACCGAAATGGTTGGGGAAACACACCCCCTCTCATACACTCAATTCCCGAGATTCCCATACACCCGATTCACGCGATTCTGCTACTTTAAAACATGAATTCACGCGATTCTGCTACTTTAAAACACCAATTCACACGATTCTGCTACTTTAAAACACCAATTCACGCGATTCTGCTACTTTAAAAACATGTTTTTCTTAGTTTTTACAAGTAAAAAGTGTGTTTTTGAAAAAAATCGCAAAATGTCACATTTTTCAAAAAACGCATTTTTGGTAACACTTTTGCAAAAACGCACATTTTTTAAAAAAAAATGTAAAAGTGCGAAAACCTATGTTAATTCCCATAGAGAAAACGGCATTTTGAAAAAAAATCGCAAAATGTCACATTTTTCAAAAAACGCTTTTTTGGTAACACTTTTGCAAAAACACACATTTTTTTTACAAAAAATACACAAAAGTGCGAAAACCCATGTTATTTCCCATAGAGAATTCAAACAATCTAAAAACCACAATTTATTTTAAAAACGTACATTTTTGTTGTTTTTTAACGTTTTTGAAACTTTTTGTGAAAAAAAACGCTAAAAGTGACACTTTCTTAAAATTCATGTTCGATCCTCTTGGCATACCCTGCGTCATACGATATTTTCAAGTATCTCACCCTACAAGATTCTCGCAGTTAAGTTCGTAACCACCATATAGGGGAGGGATATTGATATGACCTTAGCATGCCTTCAGCATATCCCTTAGTATACCGCTGGTATACCCTTAACATGTCCTTGGCGGAGGTATATTGGCACGCTCCTAGCATGCAATAACATAGACCTTGATATATTTAATTACTTCATTTTGAAAAAGAGAAAAAAAAATCCCAACTATCAGAAAAATTCCCAGTTTTAATTCTCCTTTCTGCCGCTAGGGGGCGCTGATGGTTCCATACCGCCTCCGATAGTGTTGCCACCTCGAAAAAGTTTATCTCCCACAGGTGTTGCTATGGCAACCCAAACAAAAAAAAATATTTCTAAGTTCCACCTTGATAGTTCCAATTTTCGCCGCTAAGAGGCGGTTATGGTTCCATACCGCCTCCGATGGTGTTGCCACCTCGAAAAAAGTTTCTTCCATACTTAGAAAAATCTCTTTCCAAAAATTTATTTCCCCCTCAACCCCTCGTACAAGACTACGACATCGTTGCCACCCGACAAAAAGTTTCTCCAAAATTTTTACCCCCACCTTTTTTTTTTTTTCCCCCCCCTTTTACACCCCCGTCCAGGATTACAGAAATCAAGATGGCGGCCCTACCGCATACCGCATACCGCACATACCGCCTCCCGTGGTGAACGCCCCTATTTTATCTACTTTCGGAACAAAAAGAACCTGACCTTTTTTGCGAAATGGCCCGCAAAAATTGTCAAAATATACAATAAAAAACTACGTTTGTTCAAATATATCAATTAAATGCTTATTTTACACGTAATTTTTAACGATTAAAAGAATAAGACCAACCCCATTACACTAGGACTAACCGTTCTCGAGATATTTTAGTTTTTTCGCATTTTCGCTACATCACTTTTAAAAATAAGCCCAGCTACCAAATGAGAACGAAATTTGAATTAAAAGTGCAAATTCAGTGTCATTTTAAATAATTATGGGTGTTATTTTGTGCCATTAAACTTAATTTAATGAATTATTGGAGAAATAAAGAGAACGTGAATATGAATCTGCAGAGAAAGTCATGTGCTGTCCACATCAGATTTTTTTTTAATTTTAAATAAATTAATTTTTGGAAAAAAATGCCCGCCCTCTACGAATTCAGAATATATATATTTATTGCGTTTAATGCAACGTATAAAAAGATGAAATTAATGAAAACAAACCAAAAGAGTGTCATGAAATACTTTATGAAAGCAGAGATGAGAAAACAATGGAAAGTAAGTCATTGAGATATGAAATGTCCAGGGGATTAAAAAGACGATAAAAAAACTTCAATGAGAGAACAAAAGAATCAAGGGATAGAAAAACAAGAACGTAAAATACTCTTAAGGAGGATCATGCACTTTTTAACCTTCTCAATGTTCTTTTTATTAAATAACATTGTTACTGTGTACAAAACGGTTATTTTGCATTTTATTTTTCGTTCTTTAGATTTTATAATATTCATATTTTTTACTATTTACGAGGGACGCTAAATAACCTTTCTGTAGTAACAAAGTTGTTTAATAAATTGAACATTTAGAAAGTTAAGAAGCATGCACCAACTGAAGATTTTGATTGTTATTCCTACAAAGTTATTTGCCTTTCTGTCATCTTTATAGAATAATTTGAATCAAATGACTTTAGTATGATCATGCTAAGTATACATTTTTTCTCTGTTCTTTATTTCCTGCTCTTATTAGTTCCAATCTCTTCGTTGTCGCATTTAGATATATTTTGCTTCGGTGAATAACACTATCACTGTTGTACTTAAAGAGAAAGTTCTAGAACGTTGTTCTCATTTGGCATTCAGCTCTTTGCTTTTTCGCCCAGGTTCATACTTGAGATGATGTAGACCTCCAATTTATATTAAACTTCACATGTTTATCAAACCTTTATTTAATGATTATTAACATTTAACCTTTTGCTTACGAGTGGGAAAGCGTCAATTCCAAACGAAGAACCTATCAAAGAGACAGGTATTTGACATACATTATCCCAAACAGTTCTATCCCCCTTTGCACACATGGGCCACCCTTCATTTTAAAGAGCTTGAAAAGATCTTTCGATTTATGACAATTATAACATGTCACCCTTCATTTTAAAGGGCTTGAAAAGATCTTTCGATTTATGACAATTATAAAATGTCGCCCTTCATTTTAAAAGGCTTGAAAAGATCTTTCGATTTATGACAATTATAAAATGTCACCCTTCATTTTAAAGGGCTTGAAAAGATCTTTAGATTTATGACAATTATAAAATGTCGCCCTTCATTTTAAAGGGCTTGAAAAGATCTTTCGATTTATGGCAATTATAACATGTCACCCTTCATTTTAAAGGGCTTGAAAAGATCTTTCGATTTATGACAATTATAACATGTCACACTTCATTTTAAAGGGCTTGAAAAGATCTTTCGATTGATATCAAGTTTCAGAATGTATCCCCCTGGGTGGAGGTAACTTGCCCCATTTCCCCCCAACACTACTAGGAGACTGTATGTCTACTGATGATAAAATGTTAGATTAGTTCCAAAATTTATTGGGGGGCTTTTCATGTAATGGCCACTTGCATTTAGAAACGTAACGAAATTCAGTGTTAGAATAAATTAAGATAAACAAGTGTCTTTCAGCGAATGAGACTTTGCAAGAGGGTGACGCTACACTTCGAGCCAATGGTTAGTCGGAGTGAAATACAGCTCAAAATGAAAGGTGGGGCTTCGAGAACAAATACACTACCCCCCCCCCCCCCCCCCCATATACTGAAACAAATGAAATTGAAAAATGGTGATGTACGTGGAGGAAAAAACAGGAGAATTGTCCATTAATTTCAACCGTAAAAGTGTATTACTGTAGAAAAATTCATGCTATAAGGAAACTGCTTAAGGTAATTGAGTTGTATTATAGAAAAACCGCGTTATAAGACTACCGCGTTGTATGGAAACCGCGTATTACGAATATCGCGTTATGAGAGGGTTGTCGTAATTTTTGCTCCGCGTTATACGGAAGCCGCGTTATGATAGGAGGGTTAAATGCACGCTACTGTAAAATTTCAAGTGCGAAAATTTGGATGAAGCGTTCAATAGGATGGTAAAACAAATAATCTCCGACAACTTTACATTTGTCGACATGAGTGATAACGTGTGATACCATTGCAAACATGGGCGTTAGAGCTGTTTTGAAACAACACAGATGAATGGAAATGAGCAGGTGATCGATCAAGAACAAAGGTATTTCAGCATTTATTATGAATAATTATGAAGAGAGTTTAGAACGGTAATTTGTATTTATGTCAAAACAGAAAATACGAACTGTTCGGAGTTTTTATGATCAGTTAGGTAAGTAATTTTTTAAAAATAATTACCCCCTAGCTATTGAGAATTTTTTTTTTTAGAAAATTGATAATACAAATTGTAAGTAATTGAAGGCAAATTAATTTAATAATTTTATTTTTGTAAAAACGATAGTAATAGCTTTACTTTTCCTATATACATAGTATAACGTATAGGGAAAGTATTGCAACGGGGTCGAAAATTCGAAATAAAGTTTTCGACGGAAAAGGTCGTTTCACGCATCCCTGATCCCAACGGTCAAAGGGGCCAACGGCCGTACCGTGTTGAAAACACCGGTTCTCGTTAGATCACCGAAGTCAGGCAGCATCGGGAGCGGTTAGTACTTGGGTGGGTGACCACCTGGGAACACCGTGTGCTATTGGCACATTTCGGGCGCGGTAGCCCGGTGGTTTGCGCGCTGGATTTGCACGCTGCCACAACTGCCGCCGTGTTTATGCGGAGTACGATCACGTTAAACATGTGGGTCCGTAAGTCCTTCAGAGAGGTTGGTGGTAGGAGAAGGAGGGTACGGTCCCTGTGGATGCCTCCCCCACTGGGTTCCAGTCTAAATTGGGTGGCACTTCCCGGCAGTCCAAACAGATACCTTACACCTTTCTGGTCGGTCGGACGATCTGGGTCTCAACAGCATCCCTGATCTCATATCCACAGTTTTTTAGGTGACGTCTGTGTATGTGTGTATGTGTGAGTCTATGGAGACGATATCTAACGATTGAATGGAGCGGTTTGAACAAAATTTGATTACAAAACAATCATTGAATACTAAAAGCCTGTTGACTTTAAAAGCATTCAAATGCTCGAAAGGCCCCCAAATTTTCGAATTAAATTTTGAAAAAATCATTGAAAAATCAGTAACTTCAATAATGTTATGTAAATAATTATTTCTTGGGTTATTTATATTAGAAAACGATTGCCACAAATTTTAGTACGCTAGCATAAATTTTTCTCGAGATATTGTACTATCTTTCAAATAAATATATCAAAAAATCACAAATTAAAAAATAAGTATTAACTATTATGAAATATGTTAATTTTCATATGTAATATTATGCGATAAATTTGTTAGCATCTTTCTCATAGATCTCGTTGGTTCTATTCCGGAGAGAAAATACTTTGTGTAGTGGTTTTGTATTTTGGCGTCTAACAATTCGACAACAGTCATTTTTATATAAGAGATGCTTTCTATGAGTTTGTTTGTAACGCTTGGCGATTCATTTGGCAAAATTTGCCATTCATTTAGCGAAATATCGCCAAAATTAAAATATTTTAATATATAGACTCTATTGTCTATTGCGGATGCTACCAATATTGATAATTGTCAATTTAGAATTGTGGGAAATAGAAGGTAATTGATCACTTCGGAATAGTTTTACATGTTGGCATTCGGAAAAGCGCCAATGTGCAATTCAACATTAAAAACATTGTGCCATAAATGTTAAACATTAGTTGTTTTCACTGTGAAAGAAGTCAATTCATTACATTATATAGGGAAAATCATGAGCTGCCCACATCAAATTGTTAAAAATAAGATTTAATTTTAAAGCTTATCTTCTCTCTTGATATCGTGCATTTCTAATGTTACTCTTTTTCAGTGGATTTCAGACAGTTACAAGGGAGATCAATTTAATTTTAAGACGGAGAGAAAATTGGAGGGTTTTGTAGATCCACACAACGCGATGTTCTATCCCTCCAAATTGAATATTTCATTTAAATTCTGGCACTAAATTTTTACTAGGCAAACCGCTGTATCACGAATATATACAGGGTGTCCAGAAAGTTCCGGAACGGCGCAATATCTAGAGAAATGCACTTCGGATCAAAAAATAAAAAATCAAGTATTGAATACTTTTAGAAAAGTTATCCAATGATACCAAAATTGACCCCCTCCTGGGGGGAGGGGGGAGGGCAATTGTGAAATCTTCAATGGGAACCCCCCATTTTTTATTGCAGATTTGGATTCTCCAAAAAAAAAATTACATACATTTGACCTACGATTTTTGATCCCACAAACGGCGCTATAATCGAGAAAAACGGAAGTGGGGCACAAACATTTAAAAATGGGGAAGTAGCACAGTAGGGGCGATACTTTCCATATATGCATGACTGTATACAGGGGAAGTAGCTCGTAGGGGTTATTTTAATTTTTTTTTCAGGGAAAGTGGGAGCAAGCACCCCGACGGGAACAGAAAACTACTACGTCCACATCGTTGTTCCTGGGTAATGCTAAAAGCAGTTTTGAACCATTTTCTAAACTGAAGTCAACAGTTGTCGCTGAAGTGAATGGTTAGCAGGGTGAGGGGTCAATTTTAGTATCATTGGATAGTTTTTTTGAAAATATTAAACACGTAATTTTTTATTTTTTTATTCGAAGTGTATTTCCCGAGACATTCCCATTTTTAAACGTTTGCGCCCCACTTCCGTTTTTCTCGATTATAGCGCCGTTTGTGGGAGCAAAAATCAAAAATTGTAGGTCAAATGTATGTAATTTTTTCTGGAGAATCCAAATCTGCAATAAAAAATGGGGGGTTCCCATTGAAAATTTTAAAGTTGCCCTTCCCCCCTCCCCCCAGGAGGAGGGAGGGGGGGTCAATTTTGATATCATTGGATAGCTTTTCTAAAAATATTGAATACGTGTTTTTTATTTTTTAATCCGAAGTGTATTGCTCGAGATATTGCACCATTCCGGAACTTTCTGGACACCCTGTACATTACTGGAAAAGTAACTGTAGACGGTGGCAGGCAACTTTGGTATTCATCAAAACGAAGTATTTAAATCTCACAAAAGAAATACTATTGAACACGGGAAATCTCCGAAATTACATCTCCTTATACTTAAAGCGAAAAAATATGCCCGTTGATAAATCACAGAAAATCTCAGAGGCAAGAAAACAAAACAAATATGAACCCGCTCTGTTTAGAACAAAATAATTTGCAAGATCCTAACTCAAGAATCGGAGAGAGAACATTTTTAACGCATGAACCTCAGATTCATTGCAAAAACAGAAAACTTTAAATTTGGCATTTCGCCAGACATTTTATTTTACGGCAGATAAGGATAGAAGGGGGGGAGCATAGAGGGGGAGAAAAAGAGGTAATTATGTGACAAATATTCTATTTTTTTTTTGTGTCTTAAGTTTAAAGAGTTGATATTTGGAATTTTTGTCTTTTTTTTTTCTCTCCTTAGGTCAGAAATTTATTTTGAGAAAGGCTTTTCGAAACCCTTTAATTTCCAGATAAGACTGTTCATGACAAATTGCTCAAAAAGGGGCGTCACAAAAATTCGAAGTTCTTTATTGTTTCGAAGTTCGAAATATGAAGTAGCCAACGACGCAGCATGGTGCAGTGGAAAAGCAAAAGAAAAATGTTCTTTTGTTTTAGACGGGTTGGATATTTGTGCTGCAAATTAACCCCCCGTTTTGATGAGAGTTTTGAAATAAATTATTTCTGGATGGACTTTAAAGGCGTATAACTGAAACTATGAGAAGAGCATATCGCTCATCAGAAGGTTTATTTTTATTTTATATATATATATATATATATATATTTGTATGCAAGTTCTTTCTAACTGTAGTCTTTCTAGAGAGGAGAGAGATATATTCAGTATTTAACAGAGATATATTTATTATACCCAAAGATATACCCAGAGGGCGAATAATCGTCCACTGGGTATCACAAATAACAAGAAAATAACTTTTAAACAGCTCATCAAAGCGCGAGCACTTGCATGCTTTGTGATTTAAACATGATCGTGTATAATGAATACATTTTTGCGATTTAAATGTGTTACTTTGATTTCATCGTTTTCCTGTAGTCTAGCCTGTTTAATTTAATATTCAAATTCTAAAAAAAAATTATAATACTCTTTTGTATTACGAACCTCAAATACTGAAATTACTTTTTTACATTATTTAATACATAATTATTACTATAATATTATATACATAATCATTTGTTAAATTGAGTTTTAATTCAAAATATTTCACAGCTTGCAAACTTCATGTGCACGAGTCCTACTTTCATAGCGCAGCTTTTTGCTGGTTTAATATAATTGTCAATCCCGTTTAGTTTTCTTTTTATTGCCCTCCCCCCTAGCATCCTTCATATCAACCCGGAGTGATTGATGAAACATACAAGGAAAGTGGAAACGGAACTTTAACAAAATTCGGACATTTAACCCACACAGGAGAAAGAACAATATAACCCTTTTTTTTATATACGTCACCCATTTTTTTCCCCTTCCGAGATACAGTGCCTGAATGAAACAACTAAGAAAAGCAGTATACGTTGGACGTGTCTGGAGGACACCTATTTTTCTATTTTCCCTTCACAGAGGCCATTTTTTCCCTGTCTTTTCCAGAAACGTAGGGGGGGGGGGGGAGGTAACTGACATCCGATACGCTGTGTCTCCACACGCCTGCCACTTCGGTCCAAGGGAAAAGTGTGTTGGAAGCGGGGAAAAAAATAAAAATGATCGAAAAAACAAAATGAATTCCGATTCGATTATGTTCGAAACAATTTCAACCAATCCTATGTGTTTCCATGCCTGAATAATGTTTTAAATACAAGTCTAAATTAACTGTAGTGCGTCTCAACTCGACTTTCTCATATCAAAATTCATTTTTTTTTTTTTCAAATTTTACAAGTAAAAATTTGATACATATACAGAATATTGATATTTGATACATATATAGATACATATATAGAAAATTTTCTGAACAAGATTTACCTCTACTATTTATTTAAAAGTATTTTTAAAGTTTTCTGAAAGTTTTGGTGAAATATTTGCTGGTCTCAAAGTGAAACAATTCGTCAAACGAATTAACTGAAGAGTGGCTCTACTCGACTTTCACATACCAGAATTCATTTTTTAAAATTTCACAAGAAAAAATTTGGAAAATCAGTATCCTGGGTCCAAATGATTACAACTATAGCGTGTTACCCTTCACTTTAAAGGGTTTGACAAAATATTTCGAATGATACCATACTTGACATTGTATCCCAGAAGAGAGCAACTTGCCCCCAAGGATGGGGGGGGGGGGGGGGCTAATGACGTCACAAATAAAAAAAATTGTATAACGACTATCTTTCACAACAATCATTGAAACTATTGAGTCGTGTGACCAATGAGCCATACATCATTTTATGCATGTTTATGTCAAATTCTATCCTATGCTGACATGTTAGAAAAATATAAAATTTCGAATCAATTTCAAAGCTTTCGCTTGAATTAAAAAAAATATATCTAGTTTTAGATTCTTTGATGAAAAATCTGATGTAGGCAACACATGACTTTCCTTATATAATGCAATGAATTTACTACTTTTACGACAAAAAAATAGGTTTTTCTTATAGTAGATATTTATATTCTTTCCAAGATATTCAATTTTCGTCAATGGGTCGTCATTTTCATTGATTTAGTGTCAGTTTTATCCATTTGTCGAGATTTTCGTTAATGTGGCAACATTTAAAAAAGTCGCTAAGTTGGTGACATTCCGCCAAATTCGGCGCCAAAATCTCGCCAAGCGTTATGAATGGGGAATAAAGTTATTCTTATAGCAGATAAATAACTATTGGCGTTCAAATACAAAAGTATTACTCAAAGTATCTTTTCTCATGAATGGAACGAGCTAGATCCACGAGAATGATGTCACCCAATTTATCGCATGACATTACATATGAAAAATGAACATGTTTCTCAACAGTTAATATATTTTTTTTAATTTATGGCATTTTTGATAAATTTATTTTAAAAATATGAAATATCTCGAGAATGGTTCATGCTAGCGTTCTAAAGTTTATGTCAATCATTTTCTAAGGAAAAATTACATAAGAAATGGCTATTTGCGTAACTTTATTAAAGATTTTGATTTTTTGATGATTTCAAAATTTCACTCGAAAATTTTGGTCGGTTCTGAACATTCGATTGTGTTTAAAAACAATAGGCTTCCAGTATTCACGGATTGTGATTTTTGTACCCAATTTCCTTCGAATCGCTCTATTTGTTCGTGAGATATCGTCTCCACAGACTCACTGGCACACACACACACACACACAGACATCACTTCAAAAATGTTTGATTCGTGATCAGGGATGCTTGAAACGTGCTCTCCCGTCGAAAACTCGAATTCGAATTTTCGACCCCGTCATAATACTTTCCTTATACATTATGTATATAAGGAAAGTAAAAAACCGGATATAAAATTTCGTGAAAATCCATTAATATTTGTGGCCGCTGTCGTGTACATAAAAATACAGACAGACATGACTCCAAAAATAGTCAAAACGTGTTCAGGAGGTCTTAAAACATATAATGGTATTAAAATCTCGAAATCGAAAATTTTCTTGAGAACAAACAGTACTTTATCAATACTGCATATGAGAAAGTAATTACCACGTTACCATTTGCAAACTTTCCTATTACTTTCCTTATATACATAATGTATAAGGAAAGTATTGTGACGGGGTCGAAAATTCGAATTCGAGTTTTCGACGGGAGAGCACGTTTCAAGCATCCCTGATCACGAATTAAACATTTTTGAAGTGATCTCTGTGTGTGTGTGTGTGTGTGAAAGTATGTATGTGTGTGTGAAAGTATGTGTGTGTGTCAGTGAGTCTGGGGAGACGATAACTGACGAACGAATGGATCGATTCGAACCAAATTTGGTACAAAAATCACAATCCGTAAACACTGGAAGCCTATTGTTTTTATACGTAATCGAATGTTCAGAACCCCCCTAAATTTTCGAATGAAATTTTGAAAAAATCGTCATAAAATCAAAACCACTAATAAAGTTACGCAAATAAACATTTCTTATGTAATTTTTCATTAGAAAACGATTGGCATAAATTTTAGAACGCTAACATGAACCGTTCTCGAGATATTGTACATTTTTCAAAACAATTATGAAAAAGTCACATAAAAAAAAAATTCCTATTGAGAAACATGTTCACTTTTCATATGTAATACTACGCGATAAATCGAATGACATCATTCTCGTGGATCTAGCTCGTTCCATTCATGAAAAAATATACTTTGAATAATACTTTAGTATTTGAACGCCAATAGTCATTTATCTGCTGTAAGAATAATTTTTTTCTTAATGCATAACGCTTGGCGAGATTTTGGCGACGAATTTGGCGGAATGTCGCCAACTTGGCGACTTTTTTGAAATGTTGCCAAATTAATGAAAATCTCGGCAAATGGATAAAAATGATGCTAAATCAATGAAAATGACGACTAATTGTCGAAAATTCAATATCTTGGAAAGAATATTAGTATCTACTATAAGAAAAACCTATTTTTTTACTGTAAAAGTAGTAAATTCATTACATTATATAAGGAAAGTCATGTGTTGCCCACATCAGATTTTTTTTTTTAATCCATTAATAACTGAAGGAGTGAAATATGCCATTTTCAGAAAGGACGGATCGTTACGATGTATCCCTCTGGAATCGTAGGTGTAATCTCAGGATACATAAGAATGAGTCCAAATTTCTGTATAACTAATGTTTTATATTTAAAAGTACTATTAAGCATAATCAGGAACAATATGAAGCGAATAGCTCGATAACTATCTTACAAAATCACTAAAACAACTGTCAGATACAATAAAACAGCAATTAAATACTCTACAATTCATAAAATAGTCGATGCTATTCCGAAAACACTGGACGTATCTCGCAGTTCAACGTAGCTTCTCTTCAACTACTATCCACATGAGCGACGACCGCTTTTATATACGCTGCGTAGAAACTTCCAGAAGGGGTTGGTATCATTCCTTATATACTCTTCAAGTAAATTTCAAAAAAATCTGATGTGGGCAACACCTGACTTTCCTTATATAATGTAATGAATTTACTACATTTACAGTAAAAAAAAATAGGTTTTTCTTATAGTAGTTACTAATATTCTTTCCAAGATATTGAATTTTCGACAATCAGTCGTCATTTTTATCCATTTGGCGAGATTTTCGTTAATTTGGCAACATTTCAAAATGTCGCCAAGTTGGCGACATTCGTCGTCAAAATCTCGCCAAGCGTTATACACTAAGAAATAAGTTATTTTTACAGCAGATAAATGACTATTGGCGTTCAAATACAAAAGTATTACTCAAAGTATCTTTTTTCATGAATGGAACGAGCTAGATCCACGAGAATGATGTCACCCAATTTATCGCATGGTATTACATATGAAAAGTGAACACGTTTCTCAATAGGAATTTTTTTTTAATATGACTTTTTGATAATTTTTTTGAAAAATGTACAATATCTCGAGAACGGTTCATGTTAGCGTTCTAACATTTATGTCAATCGTTTTCTAACGAAAAATTACATAAGAAATGTCTATTTGCGTAACTTTATTAGTGGTTTTGATTTTTTGACGATTTTTTCAAAATTTCATTCAAAAATTTAGGGGGGTTCTCGCATTCGATTGCGTATGAAAACAATAGGCTTCCAGTGTTTACGGATTGTGATTTTTGTACCAAATTTCGTTCGAATCGGTCCATTCGTTCGTCAGTTATCGTCTCCACAGACTCACTGACACACACACACACACACACACCACTTCAAAAATGTTTGATTCGTGATCAGGGATGCTTGAAACGTGCCCTCCCGTCGAAAACTGGAATTCGAATTTTCGACCCCGTCACAATACTTTCCTTATACATTATGTATATAAGGAAAGTAAAAAGCGTCGAATCTCCAATAATATTCAATATCTCGAAAAAGTTTTAGTATATTCAAAGCTCGCCAAGTTTGCGATCCATGCCCCGAAAATCAATGTATAGCAACCCTCATTTCACGTAAAAGGAATGATTACCTGTAAAAGTTGTTTTACCTTGGAAATAAACAAAGCACTAAAACGTTTTACATAATTGCAACAGTATTGCACATAAACCTTGAAACTCCTGTGGATGTCTCGTCCCCACTGGGTTCAGGAATTGGGTGGCACAGTCCCGGCAGCCTAAAGAGATACCTTACACCTTCGGGTAAGTCTTCTTCTATTCAAAAAATTAAAAATTGCATCCTCTCCGCCCGCGAAATTTCGAATAATATTCCCTGATCAACCTGGGGGTCTCCTGGCCCCTTCTGGTCCCTGACTTTGCACTGCTCCTCTTTTCCTTGGTTCTTTTGGGATGTTGCTGAAAATACCTGTAAACAATTGTATACTTCTGTAAATTCCAATTTACTCATTCTGAAAAATCATTGTAAATCTCTTCGGTAAATTCCAATTTTCATCCAGAATAATCATTGTAAATCTCTTCAAAATGTTAGTTTAGTACACCTTCTGTTCAATCATTGCCAACCATTTTCATCCACATTCACCTTTCATTTGGTATAATTATCATCATCATATCATACTTCATCATCATATGTAAATTTTTGGATAAACTGCCATCAAAATATTCTTCATCATCTTATGTAATTCCAGGGAAAACTTTCATCCTTTTCCCTTTCTGGTTATACCTGAATTTATTACTCCTGTATTTTTGTGTACTCTGTGTTTTAATTGTGTTGTTCTATGTGTTATAAGTATATGTGTAGTTTTCTGTGTTCCTGTGATGTGATTCATTTTAATATATGTTCTGTAATCTATTGAATCAAAAAATAAAGTTCCCGGCCACACATCTTGCTACCATAAGCCTTCGGGTTGGTCGTGTGGTCTGAGTTTTCAACACTCAACCTTCGGGTAAGTCGGACGGATTGAGTCGAAAGAAAGGAAGAAAGGGACTTACAAAAAATGCTGTATAAATGATATAAACGTATAAATAAGTAGCGTATAAACGCTGTTATACGGTACATTCTGTAAATTCTTAAAAATCTATATGTGCATGTGTGTGTATTTAACTTTGTATTCCAATTTCAACAACTTACATCAAAATGTTTACATTCCGCTTACACTTGCACTTGCATTTCAGATATCGCAAAACGTTTTTAGGAAGTTGAAAAATATGATTTCCTCATATTACTAGATGCAATTCGTGTTCGAAAAACAAGCTTAAGCCTTCCATTTCTTCAACGCCTACCGAGATTCAAGAAAGAAAATACACAACACACAGCGCGGTCTGCCACTATTGTTTAGAACTGTTTTCGTGCTGAACTTATCAGTTACGTCCAAATATATTTTTCAGTGGGCGCATTATATATTTATTTCACTTGGCCGGTAACTCTTTTCCCCTCGGGAGGGGGGAGGGGGGGGGGGGTTGCGGCAGAGAGTCGGAAACAGAAATATCTCAAATGTCATAAATTCCGAAAAATAGAAATGATTGAAGACGTACACCAGTAAAGGAAGATTTAGATAAAAAAAAATTCGGCTGGAATTTTGCAGGGAAGGGGTCTGTCTCTCTCTGGGATTTTCTTCTGTTAGGAAGAGCGATTCGAAGATGGCAGACAGAAAAAAAAGGTGTGCGTGTGTAGGTGGGGGGGGGGGGGGGGGGGGGGGCTACTTTCTGAAATGGAAATGTCAGAAACAAAATATGGTCATTAGTATGGCTACCTGGATCAGGATTGAATATCATGGTCTGCGTCTGTTGGGCGAATACTTCCGCTAAGAATTATTTTTTCCAAAATTATATTTTATTCTTTTCTACTAAAGATGATCATAAACGAAAAAAGGCTAAAGATAAGAATAAAAAAATTCAAGTTGATCATTGAAAATTAACTGAAGTGGGGCTCCACTGGATTTTCTCACACAAGAATCCATTTTTAAGTAGCTTGTGAATTTTACTTTTTATTTTTTGGAAATTTTGCAAGACATTTTTTTCTTAAATCTATATTGTTCTCAAAATGATCACAGTTATAGAATATTACCACTCTTCAGTTTGAAGGGCTTGAAGAAATATTTTGATTGATACAAAGTTTAAGGAAGTACACCCTCAGGAGGTAACTTTCCCCCCCCCCCCCCCCCCCCCACACACGCACGAGGGATCTAATGATGTCAAGAACACAAAATTTGTCTCGCGGCTATTTTTCACTACAATGATTGTAACTGTTGAGTTTCGCGATCACTGATTTATAAATAACCCATTTTATGCATAATTATGTCAAACTTTGCCAAATGTTGCCATGTCAAGAAAATATAAAATTTCGAATGCATTTCGAGGTTTTCGCTCGAATTCCAAAAAATGCTATCAAGTTCTAGATTTTTCGTTAACAAAGTTGGATAAAAAAAAGTTTCGTGAAAATCCATTATTTGTGGCTGCTATCGTGTATACAAGAAATAAACCACAGACAGGCGGATATCGCTCTACAAATAGTCATATAGTCCTTCCCCTGTCCATCACAAGGACTTTCGAACCTATTAATTTAACGTGTCCATACTCCGCAAACACACGGGCATAGTTTGGGCTGTGATAAGGGTTGAAGTCGACTCTTCTTCGTGCAATTTTCTCTGCCACAACTACTGCGCTACCCCGGCTCACTATACTACGTATTGTACATAAAGTAACATAAGGGTCATTTTCTGTATACGGGAGTTTTACATGTACCAGGTATTTTAATAAAAGTTTGTATGACTTGGAACTGATTTTGGACACTGATCAATTTTACTATATTGTAGTTCATATTTGTCACCCATTAGCTAAAAAAACAATTTATATTTTTAATATTTAAAAATTGAGGATTTTTTTTTATTAAATACCATTCCCCTGTGTGTCTCAAAAGTCAAATAATAAAATGACAACTTCATTTACAAGCCTTCATTTTTAGCACTTTACAACATAGTTGAAAGTGTTTATGACGTTGTTCATTCTGTCTGTCTGTCTGTCTGTCCTTTAGCACGATAACTGCCGTAAAAATGGCTTTATCAAAATGAAATTTTAGTATGTTTTTCAGACGGTCTGTGGGACTCATGGGAATATAAATGAATAATATCACCCAATTAGTTTTTTTATTGAACCCGGATTGAAAAAATGAAATACATTGAATCCTAAGGGACCTAATGTTTCAAACATTTTTTTAAGCGAATTTAAAATTCACAAATTGCTTCGAAAATTTTAGGACATATTCAAATTATCCCATAAAATATATAAAAAAAAATTTCAGTATAATATGTTAGGTACTTTTTTATATAAAAATTATTTAATATAGGGAGAAAAACAAATTCAATTAAATTCTGACTCTCGTTATATCCTCCAGAAAGAAAAAGGAGATATATTATATAATAAATATCTTTCCAAGAGTTTAATTATTACTTTCCTTATATACATAATGTATAAGGAAAGTATTGTGACGGGGTCGAAAATTCGAATTCGAGTTTTCGACGGGAGAGCACGTTTCAAGCATCCCTGATCACGAATCAAACATTTTTGAAGTGATGTCTGTGTGTGTGTAAAAGTATGTGTGTGTCAGTGAGTCTGTGGAGACGATAACTGACGAACGAATGGACCGATTCGAACCCAATTTGGTCCAAAAATCACAATCCGTAAACACTGGAAGCCTACTGTTTTTATACGCAATCGAATGTTCAGAACCCCCCTAAATTTTCGAATGAAATTTTGAAAAAATCGTCAAAAAATCAAAACCGCTAATAAAGTTACGCAAATAGACATTTCTTATGTAATTTTTCCTTAGAAAACGATTGACATAAATTTTAGAACACTAACATGAACCGTTCTCGAGATATTGCACATTTTTCAAAAAAATTATCAAAAAGTTATATAAAATAAAAGAAAAATGTCCTATTAAGAAACACGTTCACTTTTCATATGTAATACCATGCGATAAATTGTGTGATATCATTCTCGTGGATGTAGCTCGTTCCATTCATGAAAAAAGATACTTTGAGTAATACTTTTGTATTTGAACGCCAATAGTCATTTATTTGCTTTAAGGATAACTTATTCCGCCGTCCATAACGCTTTGCGAGATTTTCGCGACGAATTTGACGGAACGTCGCCAACTTGGCGACATTTTTAATTGTTTCCAAATTAACAAAAATCTCGCCAAATTGATAAAAATGACGATAAATCAAAGAAAATGACGACTAATTGAAGAAAATTCAATATCTTGGAAAGAATATAAGTATCTACTATAAGAATAACATTTTTTTAAACTGTAAAAATAGTAAATTTATTGCATTATATAAGGAAAGTTATGTGTTGCCCACATCAGATTTTTTTTAACTGTAAAAGTAGTAAATTCTTTGCATTATATAAGGAAAGTCATGTGCTGCCCACATCAGATTTTTTTATATAAGAGAAAGGTTTCACATTTTAAAATACATATGGTAGATAACAATTTTTCAAATTTTTAAATAAAATAAATTATTATAGTATTGTGATGAATGAAACGATTGGAAAAATGATGATGAATGAAATGCTGCTTTTATATAGAGGTGATTTATATTTCCATGACGTCATTTGAATTAAGTTTATCTGTTTTCGATGAAGTTTTCAAATATAATAAATTATTGTAGTGTTATAATAATTTTAAAAATATTACCGAGGAATGTATCGCATTTTAGAGATGTTTAAACCAGGCAATTTATATTTCAATGCCGTGATTTGAATGAAGTTCATTTTCTTGGATGAAGTTTTCAAATATAATAAATTAATGTAGTATTGTGATAATTTTAAAAATATTACCGAGGAATGTATCGCATTTGAGAAATGTTTGTAAAAAATTGCATTGAAGTTGGAAAGTGTTTCATAATCAATGCTTTATGCATGATTAATCTTTCTTGTCCAGTTTACTTTTAATTTGATGTTTTACATTAAATTAGGTAATTTAAAAGAAAAACAATAATAAAAAAATCCGATATGCATTAGAGCAATATTTTAAATTAATTTTTTACAACTGTCCCCTAGCTTTTTTAACACTTTACAACAAAGTTGAAAAGTGTTTATGACTTTGTTCATTCTGTCTGTCTGTCTGTCTGTCTGTCCGTTAGCACGATAACTGCCGTAAAAATAACTTAATCAAAATGAAATTTTAGTATGTTGTTCAGACGGTCTGTAGGACCTATGGGAATATAAATGAATAATATCACACAATTAGTTTTGGATTGAACCCGGGTTGAAAAAATGAAATACATTGAGCCCTATGGGACCTAATTTTTCTAACATTTTTTAAGTGGATTTAAAATTCACAAATTGCTTCGAAAATTTTAGGTAATAGTCAAATTGTTCCATAAAATATATAAAAAAAAATTCAGCTAAATATATTCAGTAGTTTTTTAAATAAAAATTAAAATAATAATTACACATCTTATATGAAACGATCACGTGACCATGATATGAAACGATCACATGACCCACTTCAAAATGATATATGGCATCCATCTTGTTTCAAATTCGTGATTTTTTAAAGTTCTTTTTAATTCATATTGAGTGTTGTATCCATCCTAAAACTACTTTATTTCTGCTTAAATTCTGTGCATCTACATACTAAAACAACACAATGATAATATATTTGAGTTTAAATTCTCATTCAAATTTGATTATTTCTACAAATAAGCCTATTTTTCACCTATGTAAAATGTAAACAGCAAAATATGTAGAATGAGTTGTATTAGAATTACTGTATTTCTTTAACACAAAATAATTCAGTCCATGGAGTCTGCATGGCTGATATGAATGAAATATTAATTGATTTTATAAACAGAAGGACGATTTTTGTCGATGAAGTTTTAAGCATAAAGTTTATGAATTGTAGCTCCATGGTCTTAATTTTTAAATAAAATAAATTATTATAGTATTGTGATGAATGAAATGGAGAAAGTTATGAATGAAATCCTGCTTTTATAGAGAGATCCAGGCGTGTTATTTTTTCTATGACGTCATTTGAATTAATTTCAGTTGTTTTCGATGAAGTTTTCAAATATAATAAATTATCGCAGTATTATAATAGATTTAAAAATATTACCGTGGAATGTATTGCATTTTAGAGATATTTAAACCACGCAATTTATATTTCAATGCCGTCATTTGAATGAAGTTCATTTTTTTCAATGAAGGTCTAAGTTTTCAAATATAATAAATCAATGTAGTATCGTGATAAGTTTTAAAATATTACCGAGGAATGTATTGCATTTTCGACTTTTTTAAATAAAATTGCATTGAAGTTGGAAAGTGTTTCATAATCAATGCTTTAAGCATGATTGGTCTTTCTTGTTTGTCATTCACCTGTCTTTTAATTTTAACACCTCATTCTGTACATAGATAACAACACAATACATATATATATATATATATATATATATATATATATATATATGTATATATATAATATAATGTATATATATATATATATATATATAATTAAAGTATTATTCTTTTCCACTAAGTCCATATCATATATGTGTGTCTAGTTAGTGTAGCAAACTGAATATCAAGTTAGGCTTAAATGCAAATAAAACTCAGTAAAATCACATGATTTGTCATTCCTCTGTCGTCATTTACCTGTCTTCGTGGTAGACAAGGAAATGACATTAGAACAGGTGAATCACATTTAAACTAGATTTTCTTTTTGGAAGATAAAACAAATAAGAAGTTAGTTCTAAATATAAGACTGCAATTAAAGCAAAAAAAAAAAAAAAATTATATATACATACTTAGAAAACAGTTGCCGATATTAAGTGTCATTCCCCTGTCATGCTGTCATTCACTTGTCTTAAAAATATAAATTTGCATTTTCTATTTAATATCCCCAAAGTGATCGCTGCTACTGTTTTTCTGTTGTCTTTACTTTCCTTATATACATAATGTATAAGGAAAGTATTGTGACGGGGTCGAAAATTCGAATTCGAGTTTTCGACGGGAGAGCACGTTTCAAGCATCCCTGATCACGAATCAAACATTTTTGGAGTGATGTCTGTGTGTGTGTATGTGTGTGTGTGTGTGTGTGTGTGTGTGTGTGTGTGTGTGTGTGTGTGTGTGTGTGAAAGTATGTGTGTGTGTGTCAGTGAGTCTGTGGAGACGATAACTGACGAACGAATGGACCGATTCGAACCAAATTTGGTACAAAAATCACAATCCGTAAACACTGGAAGCCTATTGCTTTTATACGTATTCGAATGATCAGAACCCCCTAAATTTTCGAATGAAATTTTGAAAAAATCGTCAAAAAATCAAAACCGCTAATAAAGTTACGCAAATAGACATTTCTTATGTAATTTTCCATTAGAAAACGATTGGCATAAATTTTAGAACGCTAACATGAATCGTTCTCGAGATATTGTACATTTTTCAAAAAAAATTAAGAAAATGTCACATAAAAAAAAAATCCTATTGAGAAACAGGTTCACTTTTCATATGTAATACCATGCGATAAATTGAGTGACATCATTCTCGTGGATCTAGCTCGTTCCATTCATGAATAAATATACTTTGAATAATACTTTTGTATTTGAACGCCAATAGTCATTTATCTGCTGTAAGAATAACTTTTTTCTTAGTGCATAACGCTTGGCGAGATTTTGGCGACGAATTTGGCGGAATGTCGCCAACTTGGCGACTTTTTTGAAATGTTGCCAAATTAATGAAAATCTCGCCAAATGGATAAAAATGATGCTAAATCAATGAAAATGACGACCAATTGTCGAAAATCCAATATCTTGGAAATAATACTAGTATCTACTATAAGAAAAACCAATTTTTTTACTGTAAAAGTAGTAAATTCATTACATTATATAAGGAAAGTCATGTGTTGCCCACATCAGATTTTTTTTGTTTTGTTTTTAGTTTAAACCACTCATGTTAAAATATAATGTAGAAAACAGGTTGAAAAATAGAAAAAAAATCTGATGTGGGCAACACATGACTTTCCTTATATAATGCAATGCATTTACTACTTTAACAGTAAAAAGAAATAGATTATTTTTATAGTAGTTATTTATATTCTTTCCAAAATATCGATGTGTCATCAGTGAGTCGTCATTGATTTAGCGCCATTTTTATCCATTTGGCGAGTTTTTCGTTAATTTAGCAACAATTAAAAAGTCGCCAAGTTGGCGACATTCCACCAAATTCGTCGCCAAAATCTCGCTAAGCGTTATGGACGAAGAAATAAGTTATTCTTACAGCAGGTAAATGACTATTGGCGTTCAAATACAAAAGTATTACTCAAAGTATCTTTTCTCGTGAATGGAACGAGCTAGATCCACGAGAATGATGTCACCCAATGTATCGCATGGTATTACATATGAAAAGTGAACATGTTTCTCAATAGAAAATATTTTGTTTTAATTTAGACTTTTTGATAATTTTTTTGAAAAATGTGCAATATCTCGAGAACGGTTTGCGTTCTAAAATTTATGTCAATCGTTTTCTAATAAAAGATTACATAAGAAATGTCTATTTGCGTAACTTTATTAGCGGTTTTGATTTTTTGACGATTTTTTCAAAATTTCACTCGAAAGTTTAGAGAGGTTCTGAACATTCGATTGCGTATGAAAACAATAGGCTTCCAATGTTTACGGATTGTGATTTTTGTACCAAATTTCGTTCGAATCGGTCCATTCTTTCGTCAGTTATCGTCTCCACAGACTCACTGACACATACACACACACACACATACTTTCACACACAGACATCACTTCAAAAATGTTTGATTCGTGGTCAAGGATGGTTGAAACGTGCTCTCCCGTCGAAAACTCGAATTCGAATTTTCGACCCCGTCACAATACATACCTTATACATTATGTATATAAGGAAAGTAAAAATATTGTAACAAAAAAGATGAAAAAGCCCGTTTAGAGAAAGTGATCCATAAGTAAATAAATAAATAAATAAAATTCTCAAATCCTTATGAAAAGAAAATTCTTTTGTACCTCATCTAATATCCAATGGGCAATAGTGACTCA
The DNA here is from genome assembly GCA_951213105.1 of Amaurobius ferox. Classification (NCBI taxonomy): domain Eukaryota; kingdom Metazoa; phylum Arthropoda; class Arachnida; order Araneae; family Amaurobiidae; genus Amaurobius; species Amaurobius ferox. The sequence continues at coordinate 128,571,015 of OX578150.1, read as the reverse complement.
CTCTTGATTGAGGGTTCGACAATATTTTCTCAATCTACATATTTCAGATCGGTCGTTCTTTAAATGTGACGGAAACCTTAGCGCGTTTTGCTTTACAGCCGGAGCGTGGTTTGGAATATTGAACAGAAACTGTGAAAAATCGAACTTCCAGTAATTCTTTCCGTCATTAGCAGAAGCCAAATCAATGAATGCAGTAGCAATTAATAAGGGAAGTTCTCAATTAATGCTGCATTAAGTTCCCGAATTTATTATATTTCCAGTCTCACTGCTATTGATTTAGTCATTACGGGCGAACTTTGCATAAAAACGCCATTAGAAGCAATCGCATTCCTCATTTGCGGAGTTTGAAACGAACGATATATATGTATTGATCGGAAAAGGTTCAATTTGATATTTTTTTTCTAAATTATGACTATCTGTTATGTAATTGTTCCGAATAATGATTATATGCACGGTATATTTTTAAGAGTGGATTACGGTTAAAAGATACAACCGTTGCAACAGAAATACTATAAAACGTTAGTTTAGAATGGATTTTTAGTTTGTTCAATTTTCCGCGCCATTGAACGTATTACCGTAGAATTCCGTCGATCCGCCTACTCAAATGCGAAGAAAAATGTAAGAGGACATTTATAGGTCATATTCTGCTGAACGAAGCAAATAGAATTTCGTCGATTCGTCCCCTTAAATGCGATAGAAAGCCGAGGAATGGGAGGCGGGGGAGGGGGGGGGGGGGTCTTACTCGGAATTTTAGGCTATAAGAATTTATAATTACCTCATGTTCAAGATTATATGTAAAATAACAAAATTTTTATCAATAAAATTATTAATATTTAATTCTGAATGTTATTTAAAATCATATAAAATATTTCTGATTATTAAAGTGATTTTTTTAAGTTATTTGATTTCTTCTGATTTTCTTCGATGTTTAGGGGGGTAAGGCTGTTTCACTTAATATTTCAGACTTTCGGATAAAAAGCGGGTGGGGGAGTGCATTTTATCGGGGAGGGAGAATTGACGGAATATTACTTTAGTGTATGTCTTATATGGAATTATTAGAAATCCCTATTCATAAACAGAAACAAAAAGCAATAACTTTTCGCCGCTCTAGACCCTCCCCCCCCCCCCCAGCAAAACTCAAATCCGACACAACCCCTACAGAAACAAACATGCCTCACAAACAATATAACTAGCTATACTTTGAATCCAGAATATTAAAATAAATCCCACAAAGCGACAGGAATTATAAAAACAAATTTTGTCAGTTAGATTATCCGCCAACTTGGCAACATTTCCCCAAAATTCGCCAAATTAGCGTTATTGTGGCAAATGTATTGCCAAATTTGTTGCCAAGCGTAACAGATAGTAAACTGAAATAAGAGATTCCCTCCCCACCCCTCCCCTCCCAACCCTATAACATACAACTGAGAGAAAACTAACTAATTGTATAAAGACAAATTACGTAGTCCAAAATGCTGACAGTAGGAATTTTGAACTTTGTATGACTTGGCCTATAAGGAAAAACTAAAATCTTGGAATTTTATTCGATAAATTTATGCATCGTGGAATTTTTTTGTTCTAATATTCTTTCAGCTATAACTCGAGTAGGCAAAACACAAAAAATTTTTTATCTCATCCTGAGCAGAAGTTAACTCTATTTGTGTATAGCCAACCGTCCTTGAAATATTTTAATTTATAGTTACAGCAGACGATATTTTTATTATATTTCATCAATTAATTTATATATAGTATTCCATTGTGGTAATCATCTGTCTGCTTCGAATCATACTTTAATTATTTGATTTTTAGCTTAAAATGATTGAAAAGGTAGAAGAAACGACAAGATACAGCAATCGGAGGTAAAATATTGTTTTACGTATCGTAATTTCCATCTTAGCAAAACTATAATACTCTGTGCCATTATTATACTTAAATTTGAAATGCTTTTTTGGTATTCAGACCTTTTAGTAAGTGAGTAGGGGCTATCACACGCATGAGTATTCGAACATGCAGCATCCTTACCCCTACAAGTTGTTTTCCTTGTCTAAAAGTCTCAGTGCAGAGAGGAAACAACTTTATCATTATTATAACCATGAGTAATGATAAAAGTAAATCGGAACAATACAGATTTATTAATGTTATAGGAAGTTTGGTGGAGTTTTTCACTTCGGATATATTTTTAGTTTTAATATTTTATTGCTTTCCCGTCTTCTATCACCTCAATTGTAGTCTGTTTCGCTAATTTTTGTGCCACTCTGGTGGTTTTCCGGAGCAGATAGCCAATGAAAAATGGCCTGTCAGGAAAGACCTCCGAATGTCTGTGCTCTACTATCCGGTACACGGTTGGGGAATTCCCGATAGAAAAGAAGCCGGACAATGATGATGATGTATTACTCCGCTCGCATGCCTCGTCACTCCCCGCTGCCCGTTTTCTTCCTTTGAAAGAGATAGGGTTAGCGGATGAAAATAATTCCAGGGTTGTTGGTTTCATTCTGTTCCTTTTGGGGAGATATTGGGGCAGCAGGGGGTGAGGAGAGGGTGCTCGAGAAGAGACATTCAGATTAAATTTTGATTCAAGAGAAAGGAGTATTGATACTTGATTGTAATGTTTTTGGTTTCTTCTTGAATGTGATGATTAGGTTTTGATTGCAATGCTTTGGCTTCTTCATAGTAATGTTTGATTTCAGAACTTTAACCGTATGATTTTGCTTTAATAGACTTTAAAGATATGTAAACAAAATGGACGAATGGACTCTGGAATCGTGTGTGTACGCTCAGGATACAAGAATGAGTCTAAATTCCTGGATAACTAACACGTTTATTAACGAATACAGCGTATGCAGAAACAATATACAACAAATAGCACGATAACTATTTCACAAGTATCACTAAACACATGTCAGGAACAGTAAAACTGCAATTAAATGCTCCAGTCATTTCATTAAACAGCCGATACTATTCTTAAAACATTGACGTAACTCACAGTTCAATGTAGCTCATATCAAGTTAACTGGTCTCTAACTGAGCGGAGTCTCCCTTTATATACTCTCCGTAGAAACCTCCAAAAGGGGTTTCGTATCTCCTAGAATATCCGTTATGTCGAGAAGGTTCGAGTATATTCGAGAAGTCTCATAAAGTCGCCGAATTGGTGATAAATCACCAAATCTGGAAACCATACTTCGATAGTCGCCACCCAACATTCCCGCCATAGGAATAGCTAGCTGCCTGTAAAGGTCTCTTCTCAAATGAGACTAAAGGAAAGGGATTTTATTGTTCTTAACAAATGTAATACTTCTCTAAATAACGGATTTCCTATATAGGAGACTAGCAGCGATTACCCGGCGTTGTTCGGGATTTACCATGCAAAACTATGATAAAAATTACACAGGAACATATAGGGCCGATTGTGATATATTACTTCTGAATGTATCGCATTTTAGAGATGTTTAAATAAAATTAAACTTGGAAAGTGTTTCATAATCAATGCTTTATGCATGATTAATCTTTCTTGTGATTTCTTGATACTTTTCGTTGTTGAGTAAGCCTGTGAGAAATAAATCATGGTGAAAGTCTCCATTTAAATTCATATCTCAAACCTGCGATTTTCAAATACGTTCAATAAACTCCCACAAAACTCAGAGATTTAACTGACTTCTACGTTTTAAACCAGCAATGTCCAACCTTTTTCGTTGTGAATCATGAAGTTAGAGAGTAGAACTCCTAGGAAAAAGTGTTGTTTTTCACCAATATCTCGAGAACCACTAGCCGTAGAAACTCGAAACATGGTTTTTGTAGGCCTATGTTTTTTGTAGGGTGATATTAAGACTACCAAGACAAATTTCATGAAATTCGGTTCAGCCGTTCTCCAGTTATGGTGAATCATACATACACACTTTTCTTCTTTATATATATAGATAACAATGGACAAAATATCATGAAAAGAAATTCCAATCAGAAGTAAAAGTAGGGAAAACCACTAGATATACAACATTCCAAACACAACAAATGCCTATTCGATACAAATAGAAAATAATTATTAATTAAACCAATAAATTGTAAAACTTTAACAAAGTTAATAAGAGTAGTATAATAACAAAAATCTTAATAAATTAAAAAACGAATTTTAAGTTTAGAAAGACAAAGACAGATATAATGTATCATCTCCTGGCAGAACGTCCTATTAGAAAATGTATGTAATGCGAAAAGCTGACAACATAGAAATAACAAGAAAGATCAATCATGCTTAAAGCATTGATTATGAAACACTTTCCAACTTCAATGCAATTTTATTTAAAAAAGTCGAAAATGCAATACATTCCTCGGTAATATTTTAAAACTTATCACGATACTACATTGATTTATTATATTTGAAAACTTAAACCTTCATTGAAAAAAATGAACTTCATTCAAAAGACGGCATTGAAATATAAATTGCGTGGTTTAAATATCTCTAAAATGCAATACATTCCACGGTAATATTTTTAAATCTATCATAATACTACGATAATTTATTATATTTGAAAACTTCATCGAAAACAACTGAAATTCATTCAAATGACGTCATAGAAAAAATAACACGCCTGGATCTCTCTATAAAAGCAGGATTTCATTCATAACTTTCTCCATTTCATTCATCACAATACTATAATAATTTATTTTATTTAAAAATTAAGACCATGGAGCTACAATTCATAAACTTTATGCTTAAAACTTCATCGAAAAATATCGTCCTTCTGTTTATAAAATCAATTAATATTTCATTCATATCAGCCATGCAGACTCCATGGACTGAATTATTTTGCGTTAAAGAAATACAGTAATTCTAATACAACTCATTCTACATATTTTGCTGTTTACATTTTACATAGGTGAAAAATAGGCTTAATTGCAGAAATAATCAAATTTGAATGAGAATTTAAACTCAAATATTTTGTCATTGTGTTGTTTTAGTATGTAGATGCACAGAATTTAAGCAGAAATAAAGTAGTTTTAGTATGGATACAACACTCAATATGAATTAAAAAGAACTTTAAAAAATCACGAATTTGAAACAAGATGGATGCCATATCTCATTTTGAAGTGGGTCATGTGATCGTTTCATATCATGGTCACGTGATCGTTTCATATAAGATGTGTAATTATTATTTTAATTTTTATTTAAAAAACTACTGAATATATTTAGCTGAATTTTTTTTTATATTTTTTATGGAACAATTTGACTATTACCTAAAATTTTCGAAGCAATTTGTGAATTTTAAATCCGCTTAAAAAATGTTAGAAAAATTAGGTCCCATAGGGCTCAATGTATTTCATTTTTTTAACCCGGGTTCAATCCAAAACTAATTGTGTGATATTATTTATTTATATTCCCATAGGTCCTACAGACCGTCTGAACAACATATTAAAATTTCATTTTGATTAAGTCATTTTTACGGCAGTTATCGTGCTAACGGACAGACAGACAGACAGAATGAACAAAGTCATAAACACTTTTCAACTTTGTTGTAAAGTGTTAAAAACCAAATTAAGAAGCAGGTACTGAAAATCATCACTGCAGTGATAATGCCAAAGTAAGATTAATTTAACAGAACTGAGTTACCCTAAACTTATTTACTATACTGTTTACTAAATATAATGAGTAACAATATATTTTGCTAGTTTGAATAAGGTTGTTTATATGTAATTGATGACATTTTTTAATTAACGCATAAATAACAATTAGATAATCTATAAATTCGAAATAAGTGATTTATAATGATATTAGGAGATAATTGAACAGAATTACATGAAGTAAAAGATAATAATTCATTTATATTAAAATCAAAATACTTTTTCTTATTATATAAATTAATAATAATTCTATTGGAAGAGTCAAAACATAGATTTAAATCCAGAATATATATATATATATATATATATATATATATATATGATAGAACTGGATCTAAACAACACATAGTATATGGATGAAGGACTTTGCACTTCACGCATTTCTTAAGAGTCAATTTATGTACAAAGTGGAATGTCAAACTCCCACATAGGAAGCAAGCACTGATTTCCAAAAGATAAAAACCTTTTTCGGCATTTTCCATTTGCTTTCTAAATTATGATTTGCTTACCTTTTTTCCTTTTCTTTAATCAGACTTAAATCTCGCAATTTGTCATTTTTGAACTCCGATCCAAAAAAATTACAGGTTATGAGCCTTTTACAGAAATGAAGAAAAAAGGGGGGGGAGACAAAACGCATAAAAAGAACAGCCAAAATTCAACTTAAGAGTTTATGGAAAGAAAGAGAACCTTTCTCACGTGATACCTCTTTTTCTTCTTTTACCTTTAAAAAATCGCCTGGCGAAAATCCAAACATCTTTTTTTTTTTTATTCGCTTTTAGCTAAAATGTTTGATTCTATTTTTACAATGATTTCAAGTTTTCTCTCTTTTATGTTAAAAATACACTTCAATATTCTATCCCTTAAACTGGGGCGATAATTTTACCCTAAACACGGAATTTTCCCTCTTATCGTGAGTGATTTATCACAGAATACATTTTTCTCCTTGTAGCGTATAAAGCTTTTAAAATCCGGCATTTAAAGGATTTTGAAGACGGAGGACATTTCGAATTTTTATCGGAAAATATTTGACTGGTGAAAAATAAAAACACGTCTTTTTTTACCTGCACATATTTATTATATACTAAATGTATTCAATATTGTTAATTATTATTAGATAATAATTACTAGATAACCTACGAAACATAATTACTACACAACGAAACATGCTGTTAGGAACATGGAAAATTCCCAGAAGGAAAAAAACACCGTTCAGGTAACCTTTCCCATGACGTGGGAATCTATGGTTTCAATTTAAGTACCATTGGTTTAGGGTTGCCGTATTTGGCAATCTATCGCCAATTTGGCGACATTTGGCGACTTTTCGAAATTTCGAGAAACACCTCAAAATAACCAATTTACGAGATATGAGAGATTTCCAGAAGTTTCTACAGAGAGCCTATAAAATGAGCCATTACTCAATTGGAGAGTAGTTGACGTGATACGAGCTACATTGAACTGCGGCATTCGACAATGTATGGAGAATTAGCTACTGTTTTGTAAAATGAGATAATTCAATATTTTGAGAATATTATAGGCTGGTTTGTGAAATTAATTAAGCATTAATAGCTGTTTTACTGTACCTGACAGTTGTTTGGTGATCTTGCGAGATAAGTTATCGAGCTGTTTGCTGTTTATTGTTAATGTTTATGCTGTGCTTGTAAATAAACGTGTTAGTTATCATGGAATTTGGACTCGTTCTTCTATCCTGAGCGTATATTCACGATTCTAAAGGTTAATACTTATTGCATAACATGCTAACAATATTTATTACATAATATACTAGCAAACTTATTACGTAACAATACTTATTACTTAAAATTTGGTGGGAAAAAGTCATAATCCGTAAACACTGGAAGCTTATTGTTTTTAAACGTAATCGAATGTTCAGAATCCCCCTAAATTTTCGAGTGAAATTTTGAAAAAATCGTCAAAAAATCAAAACCGCTAATAAAGTTACGCAAATAGACATTTCTTATGTAATTTTTCATTAGAAAACGATTAACATAAATTTTAGAACGCTAGCATTAGCCGTTCTCGAGATATTGCACATTTTCCAAAAAAATTATCAAAAAATTATATAAAATAAAAAAAAAAAATTTCCTATTGAGAAACATGTTCACTCTTCATATGTAATATCATGCGATAAATTGGATGACATCATTCTCGTGGATCCTAGCTCGTTCCATTCATGGAAAAAGATACTTTGAGTAATACTTTTGTAGCTGAACGCCAGTAGTCATTTATCTGCTATAAGAATAAATTATTTCTCCATCCATTTTGGCGACGAATTTGGCGGAATGTCGCCAAGTTGGTGACTTTTTTAAATGTTACCAAATCAAAGAAAATCTCGCCAAATGGATAAAAATGACGTTAAATCAATGAAAATAACGACTATTTGACGAAAATTCAATATCTTGGAAAGAATATAAGTATCTACTATAAGAATAATCTATTTTGTTTTTACTGTAAAAGTAGTAAATACTTTCCATTATATAAGGATGCGGATTCCATTATATAAGGTCATGTGCTGCCCACATCAGATTTTTTTTTTTTTTTTTTTTGTGGTTACGAGATTAAATAAGTGTACCGAGACTCATAGGAATCGCTTAATTATTTCGAGATATATAGCGGAAGTTGTGAAAAAGTAAATTTTTTATATCTTAAGAACGGCTTGTGATCTCCAACTCTTGAACCAGGATGTATATTTATGTCTAGTTAAAAATACTTGAAAAGCATTCATTTATTTGATACTAGTGAACATATGCAATTTTTCTTATAAAATAAATTTCTTATAAAAAAATTAATCTAAAATAAGAAACAAATAAAAGAAAATTTATTTAAGGATTTTTACGATAATAAATTTTATATTTTGGGAGAATTAATGCTCTAAAAATCGAAGGTAAACTACAATATTTATAAATTTTATGAGACGTCTTACATTTGATTTTTACTTGTTTTAATTGATTTTTATTTTACTTGGATTTTCCGTTCTCATTCAGTGCTTTGAATCCTATTGTTATTTATTTTGTCCCAAGTTTTTTTTTTTTTTTTTCATCTTTTCCATTTTTTGTTTAGCAACGACTTTTCTCTTTGGTCACGTGATGCAATTATTTATTGACAAACGCTCGCTTACTTTTGTTAATGTACTTCAATTGTCTTTGTGTCCTAAAAAAAAAGGCTTTTATATTATTTCCGAAAACGGCTGATACAGTCACTAACTTGCTTCATGCTGCTTGTTTAACGACTTACTAATTTCCAACTTTTTAAGTAAATATACCGTTTAAACAAGAAAGCTATATACCGGATCTTTAGCGGCAAGAAGGAAACATCTATAGAATCTCGATGGTCTTTAGAGTGCTTTTTGATTTCAAGTACACGACATTCTAAACGATTAAAGTACCAGATAATTTAATCCGGTTAAAGCGATAAGAATGAAAATGAATACTAGCTCAGTAGATTCGAAGGATCGGAAAAGACAGACGATAACATTAGTTCGCTGTTCTCTTTTGGAAAACGTGCCGAAAGCAAATACATAGTTTTTCACTTAACTAAAGTTTCATCTCAAAATCGAGTTAACTTTAAAAAAAAAAAGCACAGAATATCAAATAACGTTCAAAATAGAACGGATTACCTTTTCAACCAATCAGGTTCGATTACGTATATTGGGATCTGAAAAAGAGAAAGAAGCAGACGAAAAAGAAATAAATAGAAGGTGGTTGCCATTCCAACATAAATTTAATATCTGCGCAAATTCATTTTTATTCTTTTAGAGTGGAATTTATTTTATTTTAAATTACATCTCTGGGGATATTTCCCCCCCCCCCCCCCCCCGACCATGATTTCTCATTTGTGGATTCTGATCCGAAAATTAAAGGTTGTAAGCCCTTTTCCAGGAAAGAAATATGAAATATATATATATATATAAATGATTCAAAAATCAACTCGAAAGATTTTTAAGGAACAGAAAAGGTGAAATATGGAGAGAATACCCATCACGTAATCCCCCTGGAAAAAAAAAACGCCTGGCACGACGCCAAGAAAAAAAAATTTAGTTAAATAAAAACCCGAAAATTTTCCATTTTTTATATACAATGATTCGAAGGTTCTATTTTATGTTAAAGTGCACTTCGATATTCTACAGTTCAAGTCCACCGAATTATTTTTCTCTAAACAAGGTTCCCCCCCCCCCCCCCCCCAGCTGAGAAGTGATTTATCGGAAAGTTATTTTTTCCCTTGATTTACAGATAAAAAGAGAGCTATTCTAAAGAGACCTGAATTTAGGGATTTACTTAAAGTGAGCATTTGGCATTTTTATTGAAGATCCCTAAATCATCGATAAAAATATTATTTGAAGTAATGAAAAATTGCTTTTGGCAAGTACAAATTGCATTTGGCAATTACAAACTGCTTTTGGCAAATACAAATTGCATTTTGCGATTGGAAATAGTATTTGGCGGATGAAAATTGCATTCAACGATTGAAGATTGCATTTGGCGAATAAAAACTGTAGTTGGCGATTGAAGATTACATTTGGTAAATAAAAATTACATTTGGGGATTGATAATTTCATTTAGCGATTAAAAATTGTAATGGGTAAAAATTGCTTTTGGAGGATAAAAATTGTATTTGTAAATTAAGGATTGCAATTGGCAAATAAAAATGGCATTTAGCTATTAAAAAATTGCATTCGTAGATTGAAGATTATATTTGGCGAACAAAATTGCATTTGGCAATTGACAAAACGTACAACACAGTGAATTTTTGTTTCTAGTATTTTAACTTATCGAAATTAGTACGATATTTCGATACATGCGTTACCAAATTGATGTGATCTTCGCCGAAATTGCTTTTAAAAGCTGCAAACAAAATGACGGTTGCGTCAGCCTGGAGCCTTACTAGATAGGAACATAACTACAAAGATTAAATGTGCAGTCATGTCTTCTGCTATTATATCTGTTGGGGGACGTCACAAAAGTTGTCCAGCAATAATGACATTTGTGAAAATTGGTCATAGGTAATTGCAACATTAATACTATAATAACTCAGTTCGATCTCTCTACTTATCTGTATGGAACACTGAAAAAGTGGCAACCTTGGCTACGAATTGGCGACTAATGAAAAATGTCGTGAAATTGAAGAAACATCGCCAAATCGACAAAAATGTTGCCAAATTGTCGAATATTTAATAACTCAAAATTCAAAATCTACACTGGCAATTACATGTAATTTTTTTTTTTATATAATACCTGTCACTTTGAATAAAGAATATTAAATTAATAATTTCCTCAAACGATAATAAGTTTCACACTGAAAGCTACGTGGGAGCGTAAATGAATTGCATTGCGTTAAAGAATAGTGTAATATGTATGTTTCGATAAATAGTCATGTAAGAAACAGTAATAATGAATGGGAGAAGGTATGACTCACAACGTTCTGTGATATTATGAGCAAAAATGCAGTGCATGGGAGAAGGGGAGGGGGGTAATACTTTATCCCGTTTTATGACTGGCCTACTTTTCTCTTATAAATACTGATGTTAAAAATAATGATTAGCGTTTCTTTCAGGACTTTTTGGCCGGGGGACAAATGATACTTTAGGAGAGAGGGCAAGTTTTCTATTTTCCCTATATAAATATTAAATTATATACATGCAATTTTTAACTACTATATTTGCATATATAGAAGTAATTACTCTCTCTCTCTCTATATATATATATATATCGGGTGTTTGTAATTAAACTGACAGTACTCAGAGTCATCTGTAGCTCGATCTAACGGCAGGAATGGCACCACATTTGGTAGGGGGGGACTACTGAAGACATGGGAAAAAGGATTCAGCGAAGAACAAATTTTGTTCCAGAAGTAGCCAAAAGGGGGGAAATGTGGCGCTGTGCAATGTAAAAATGAGTTCCAAAAAACAGACAAATGAATAACAAAGACGAAACTGTCCTGAAACATCAAGCTTTATTCAGCACCTCGACCACCTTCAATGTAACTGCCGTTCTCGTGGACTATACTTTGCATCCTGTGTACAGCATTCTCAACAGCCGAACGTAACCTGTCAGGAATGTTAAGCACAGTTCTTGATATGTTGTCCTTTAAGGTTGTCAAGTTAGGGACCCCACCACGATAAACCTTGGACTTCAAATAACCCCACAGCCAAAAGTCACAAGGCGTTATATCCAGGGAACGAGAAGGCCATGCTAGCGGGGAAAAACGACTAATGATCTCTTAATCTGTGAAGTGATGCCGCAACAGTTGCTGTACCGATAGACCGACGTGTGGTGGCGCTTCGTCCTGCATAAAGATTATCTGATCCAGACATTGTCTTTTCTGAAGTTGTGGAATGACAAAACTAGTCAGCATATCTCGATACCTCGGAGCGTTAACGGTACATGTTACTGGTCCTCTTGGAGTAATATTCTCAAAAAAGAATGGTCCAACGATGAAATGTGCTGTAAAACTACACCAAACAGCGACCTTTAGTGAGTGCATCAACTGGATGGGGTTGTTCAGTTATCCAAATTCGGGAATCGTGAGTGTTAACACTCCCATTAAGATAAAAATAGGCCTCATCTCAACACAGAATTGGTCGCGGTCAAGCATCGTCGACCTCCATCTTGGCAAGAAACGACAGAGCAAATTTCAATCGTTGACCATAATAATTGGGTTGGAGTTGTTGTTGATCTTGTATGGAGTAGTGGCAACACTTTCCATACCGTCCTAACCATAAAATCCAGTTGGCGTGCTATTCCCCGGCCGCTGCTACTACCAGGAATGATCTCTTCTGTACCTTCGGTGATAGCAGTCGCAACATCCGTAATTGTCTGCTCTGACACCGATTTCCGTCCTCTGCCAGGCCGAACTGTTAGCGACCTTGTTTCTTCAAACTTATGAATCATGCTTTTTAATGCATTATTTGATAGAGGGCTTTTAAGCGTGCTGTTACGGGTTCGAAACTTACGAAGAATGACCGTTGCGTTGCACTGGTGCGGGTAAAGCCGCACCAGTGCAACGCAACGTTGTCGCAGTATTGTCCCAAATTACACGACAGTAATTTGGGACAACAAACCGTTCGCAAAACAGCTTTGGGGCGTTTGTGACGTCACTCCATGCAGCACAGAATGAAAGTGACGTCACTCCAAGCAGCAAATGGGGAAGCTTTAGAGTTCTCTTGCTGTAAAGAATACTCTTAACATCCCAAAGGTTTCGTTTGGATTGAATAAGTTCAATAAAATCAGCTTCCATTTCTACATTTCAAAACAGTTTATAGGCCATCTCGGTCGCCATTAAAGAAAGAAATAAAATAACTCGAAAGCACGTGACCTGTGACGTTTCGGATTTACGCACTTCTGATTGATCGAGTTTCGCACAGCCGTTCCTTCAATAACAACATTTTCGGGTTAAATTTAAAATGTTGTGGCTAAATTTGGTGTCTGAGCTGTTTTGCGAACGGTTTGTTGTCCCAAATTACTGTCGTGTAATAGGGGCTTAAAACAACGTCCCAAGTAGCGCACGCTGTGATAATGTTAAACGCATGTTCAACTTAGTTAGTTCTCGGAATGTCTTTCGGAGCTTTTCCCATGTCCTTATAGCCCGAATTACTGACGCTATTGTCACCTACGTAAGCGTGAATTTGCATTTTTATTTCTTATCTGCGCTTTATGCAAATTCTCGGCTAAGCAGCGCCACATTTTCCCCTATCGGCGAATTTTGAAACAAAATTTGTTTTTCGCAGCATCCTTCTTTCCATGGCATCATTAGCCCCCTTCCAAATCTGGTGCCATTCCGGCCGTTAGATGGAGCTACAGATGACTCAGAGTACTGTCAGTTTAATTACAAACACCCGGTATATATATAATATTTACTTTCTCTCTCTCTCTCTGTATATATATAGATATATATATAGAAGCTAGGTTAACATAAAATGTCCGTATGTATGCCTGAAACACATTGGTCAGGATGTCATAAAAGCCCCGAAAAAAGGTTTAACATATGACACTGGAATCGTTAATACGTCACTGCGCTGCATCCCCAATTCTACTCCTGATCCAATCATATTTCAGTCATATTCGCACATATTTCGCCCAGCAAACTATAAAAGGGTCAGACCACATTTATTATTTTTTATACATTCAATACAACAACAAAAAAAGAAGCGATGGGGGGGGGGAATCCTACCAACCAGCTTCTTTTTATCTGGCCAAGCTACTGATTTTCTGAGAGGAAAAATGGCCTGTCAGGTCGACGGCCGGATAGTTGAGAGTTACAAGCTGATCCTAGGTTCAGAAAATATCGGCCGAATCCGGTACATAGGTGGAAGGTTCGCGATAAAGGAGTACGATGGTGATGTATTACTCCGCTCAGGCCGCGTCACTCTTCGATGCTTCCTGCTCTCGTTTCGGTAAGATAGAGAAGAAGGCAAGAAAAGAATACCTCCGCGAGAGAGCTCGGTTATTTTCCCAGAGTATCTTATTAGAGCTCATTATCTGCGCTCGGGTGGTGCTGAAAGCAGAACTAACATTAATATACTACAGACGGTGTCGTAATAAGCGAGGGATGGGCGTAGAAAGCTGCAAAGAAGTTTGCCAGAAAGTATATTTGCACGAATAAATTGTATTGCGCAGGTACAATCATTATGAAGTTCACCCCTTCCCCCTCCCTTGCAAAAGCTGTAAAGATTTTTCAGAAAGATTCCGGAATGAACAAACACACACTGTAAAAATTGGACGTTTGTCTGGGGCATACGCAGACGATAACTTGAGGGCAAATTATCTAAGCCTTATGCATATTCAAAATATGCCATATCGACTGCCTTATTTCCAGACATTTTATTATAAAAATAAATTATTAATAAAAATATTTTCAGAATATAATTCAAGATAATAGCCAGCAGACGATTTTAGTATTTTACGAAGCAAAACTCTATTCTTACAAATGGAATTAAAACTGCATAAAATATTGTATTATAAACACATTTACTATAACTATAAATTAAGATATCTCATGACCGATTGGCTTTACACAAATATAGTAAATTAACAAAATTTGCGATATTTCTCTCTGGGCAAGGTGGTATGAAAACGAATTTTGCGCGTCTAATCGTTCCGAGCCTCTCTGCTAAAACTATATTGGAACGAAATATTCAGCATTTTTATCAGTTTTTCGAATAAAATTCCACAATTTTTTTCATTCCTTACAGGTCAAGATAGAGGGCAAACTATATTGGAACGAAATATTCAGCATTTTTATCAGTTTTTCGAATAAAATTCCACAATTTTTCTCATTCCTTACAGGTCAAGATAGAGGGCTATGCAAAGTTTCAAGTTTCTAACTTCCACAGTTTGGGCTGTGCAATTCTCATTCGTTTTGGATAAACTGGTATACGGCCCCTTCTATTGGACCGTATTGATAGGTTACTTCAATTCCAAGAAAAATTTTTGCGAACTTTATAAGATTAGCGCCATCTATCGGATACTTGTAAGACCGGAAAAAATGAGCTCAAATTTTTATTGGATTCGTTGCTATAAAATAAGATGAATTGCAATTGTGTCTCAATTCTTAAAGGGTTGCAATTTTGTCGCCTCTGCAGATAAAAAAAAAAAATAATTTCCTTCGTATCTTTTCCTTTCGCCATTTTTATTCTTTGCTTTTTTTTCATTATTTTCCTTTTTGTTCCCAGAAGGAGTCAATTCTGTTCTCGGAGAACATCTACTACAAATTTAATGTGGGGTTGTCTTTAATGGTGGACAGCCACTTTTATTTTATACGTTGTCATATCTGTTAATGTCGGAAAGATAGATAATTTCGACGCTCGGCGCTTTGAAAATTTATGGGCAGTTCTTGCATCAGAAGGGGAAAAAATATTTCGTTAAATCGAGGCCGTTATTATTATTTTTTTTTTTTTTAAGTTGCCGAGTGGAGTTGGGTGGTTTATCAGTGCGAGATAAAGATGGTAATTATAATGGATATTAGCATGCGCATATAAAAGTATAAATTTGGATGAAAGAGAGCAATTTACATCATGCAATTCAAACTGATGCGTGCATATTAGTCCTACTTATACACCGCCGAAAAATAAGGTTTAAGAAAAAAAAAAACATCAGCGGTGGCTCCAGTCTGATGGAGCCGAAATGGTTTTGCATGAATATCGTCTTCTAAATAATAAAGTTTAATGGATTTGTTCTTTATTTTCAAGTTTTGCATACAGCAGATAATATGGACCTAATGGTCACTAAAGTCAGATACGTAATTGAAACAATTTAATCCTTTTAAGTTATAAGCGAGTTTATAAAGAGCCTTGCTGCCCCAACCGGGAATCGAACCCGAGATCTCCGAACTGGCCAACCGACGCTCTGCCGTTGAGCTACTGGGACGAGATTGCAAGCTCTTATCGTCGAAGTGGACTCTGCATTCTCCACCCTCTAATGTCAGATTGGCGTGCAACTGATCGTTTGACTGACCACCACCTGCTATATTTACCCCAGGTTAGCCTCCTGCTGTTACTATTTTTACCCAGGTTAGTATCCTCCATGGTCGTTATCCTCTCCATTTGAAATCGACGCTCCATATTCCAGAGTCCACTGAATTCGTACTAGTCGTACTAGGGTCACTTTCAGACCTCCGACATCTTTGTACTAACCTTCAGAGTTGATTTGTTCGGACGCCATTGTGAAAAACCTTGCTGTCCTAACCGGGAATCGAACCATAGATCTCTGAACTGGGCAGCCGACACTCTACCGTTGAGCTACTGGGACGAATTTGCAAGCTCTTGTAATTGAATTGGACTTTGCAAGTTTATACTAGTTTTTTACATGATCCGCTATATTTCAAAAACTAAAAAGCCGCGCCGAAATTCAAATACATGGCCTTGTAGGGGCTTTTAAAGGGCTACAAATTTCTTCTTTATTGTATCAACTATTGTATATAATTTGCATCATGAAATTCAAACTGATGCATACATATTAGTCCTACTTATTCACCGCCGAAAAATAAGGTTTAAGAAAAAAATATAAGCATTACAAACTTTAAAAACGGAAAAGTTTCAACCTTCTCCAATTAGATGAGACGCCTGTTTGAAAACTATAACAGCTATATAAAAACAAATGATTGATCTGGAAACTTAATTTTCTACTGAACACTTTTGTCGCTTACTATTTATATCTATCCTTTATAGTTTAGAAGCTATTTCGAATGCAAGTAAGCAAAGTAAGGCAAAAACTCGCCCGGACAAAAACCTTTTATTTATTTATTTATTTCGAAAAAAAAAAATAGTTCAAAGTATTAAAACATAGAAATTATTTTTATATTCATTATCAGTATCCTATTTCCGACAAAATATGAACTAAATACTTCTAATATACTACTAATATACTACTAATATACTTCTAACTATTTTTAATATACTACTGATATACTCTTACAGGTGTGCATATATGCTATAGTGTGCATATATGCTATTACAAAATTAATTCGCGGGTATCACAATGGTGCAAATTGTGTATTTTTTTAAAAATAAAAGCAATCATTTCAAAATGAAGTAGCATTATAAAAGTCACTTTGAATATGAATGTGCATAGTTTTTTTTTTTTTTTCTTTTGTGATTTTGGAAAGTTTTGTTGAGTTTGAGTTTTTAATTAAAACGCATAATTAATTAAAAGTACAAATTCTGCGTAATTTCAATTAATGTTTTGCTTTCATTTGGTAAATGGACGCATTTTCGAAGACCGCGTAGGGGAAAAAAAAAACAACAAAAAAAAAACTAAAATATCTCGAGAAAAGCTAGTCCGAGAGTGATGGGGTTACAAGTTTTGCTCTTTTCATCGTTAAAAATTAAGCATAAAACAAGCATTTAGTTCATACATTTGAACATAAGTAACGTATTATTTTAGATTTTGAAGCACTTTGTGAGCCATTTCGCAAAAAAAGGCAGGTTCTCTTATCCCGAATGCCAAATGAACAGCAGAGTAACCCACAGGTGAATTTTATAATATTTTTAAAACCTAAAAAAATGTATTCATTTAATATTTAAATTATAATAAATTAACTCAATTGATTTAATTAATAAATTAATTCAATTAATTCAATTAATTTAATTAATAAATTAATTTAATATTTAAAAATTTTATAAAATAAAAGAAAAAAAAACTAATAATTTTTATAAAATTTGGTCAATTAGTTTTTGAGACAAAGTGAACACATACATTAGACACACAGACATAGACACACACGCACAGATGCCACGCTAAAAATAGTTTATTCGTATTCTAAAGACTCCAAAACGAGTACAACGAAAACTCGAGTTACGCTTTTCGACACGATTCCAATACTTTCCTTATACATTACCACGTATTGCAGGGAAAGTGAAAAACTTCGTTAGTAACAAGATAAGAAAATTTACGATATTTATTTAAACACCTGTCATGCTGTTTCTAAAAAAACACTTTTATTTCAAAACTCTTTAAGACAGCAGCGTGAGCAATAAATAAAATTGTGGTTTTATCGCATTTCAAATTATGAAGCATACGTACGAGAAACTTAGATGTTGATGACCGTAGCAAGCAAGAGAACGAACCCCTATGGGTTTTAAATAAAAATAATTAATAATTGATTTCAATTAAAAATAATTATATAATTAAAAACACAGATAATTAATGCTCATAATTAAGCATCATAATTTGTGTTATTATTAGTTGTTACCACATATCCTCTAACCACTTTTCTTAATCAATCTACAAAATTCAAGTATTTTAAAAATTCGCCAAGTTGGAGATATTTCGACAAAGTTAGGCAACCTGATCCTTCAAATATCAATAGTTGCCTGTAAATGTTGTTTTTCCTTGAGGATAGGCAATACGCCGTGAAGACATTTTAGGTTTTTGTAGCATTGTCATGTAAAAATGATTGCATATATTATTTATCACAAAAATTTCACCATTTTGCAAGTTCCGTCAAAGTTGTATTTGCAGAACTCAGCGCTGCTACTGCAGACTAGAGCATTGTGAGGGTTCCGAAACCCCAACATAGCAGATTACCGGCCCGAATACCCGACTTGCAATGAAATTGTATTTCAAAATTCATTTCAGTAGTTTTTAAATTTCTAACGCCTGAGCATAATTTTTTGCTGTTCACAGTTTCTTTTCAAGCATTAAGTTACTCTCATAAAAAAATTAGAAGTGTGGCTCAAAACGACTTTCTCATACCAGGATGCATTTTTTTTTACAAGAATATTTAAGAAAAAATTTTAAAATCTGTATTGTTGGTCAAAATGGTCACAATTATAGCATGTTACTTTTCATTTTAAGGGGCTTGAAAAGAATTTTCGGTTGATACCCAGTTTGACAATGTGCCCCTCGGTAGGTAACTTCCCTACCCTACTCAATAATGTCTCGAATACGAAAGTTATATCGTGGCTATTTTTCACTGCAATGACAGTTGTAGTGACTGTTGTGGTCACTGTTGAGTTACATGATCATAAATAACCCCCTTTTACGCATAATTATGACAAATTTTGTCCTATGTCGCCACGTTAAGAAACTATAAAATTACGAAACCATTACTCATATTGAAAAATCAAACTAGTTCTAGATTTTTCGATAACAAAGCCGGATATAAAGTTTCGTGAAAATCCATTAATATTTGGGGCAGCTATATCTTGCACTCAATAAATCGACCACAGACAGACAGACGAACATCACTCTAAATATAGCCAAAACATGTTCAGGAGGTCCTAAATCATATACTGGAATCAAAATATCGAAATCGGAAATATTCGTGAAAACAATACTTTCTCTATACTATATATTCTATAATATGAGAAAGTAAAAATATAAATATATATATATGGATTTACAATTTTATATATATATATATATATATATATATATATATATATATATATATAATAAAAAATATATATATATATATGGAAGCTAATATAGAACATGTACCTTAGTTCAATAACATTAAAAAGGTTAAATGATATCCGTCATAGAGAATTTGAAATATATTATATCTAACAAAAGGAAAACAATGATACCAGAGAATTAAAATTGATCTTATTTTTATACTAAAAAGTGATATTAGCTGCAAAACATGGGAATTAAATTAACAGTTTATAAGAATGATAAATGCAGTCTAAGCACGTGCGTCAAAGGAATGGTAAATGTTGGAAGCCCAAAATATTAAAAATATAATGAAGAAAAGATGTAAATTTGAATAGATGGAATTGGATAGAACCTCTATGGATGCTACTTATCAAGGATCTTTACATCCACAGAGGTTCCAAATGTGTTTCATATTATAATACAACCACGCGGTTGATACATCATAAAACGATCCATCCATATATATATATATATATATATATATATATATATATATATATATATATATATATATATATATATATATATATATATATATATAAGGATATAAACAAGAAGAAAAAATAAGCGAGAACAGGAGTGACCATATGATTTGCATAGAATGGCAGGGGTGGATTGCGACACCCCTTTCCCGCTTAAAGCAGCTTTTACGACCCGGGCAACGCTCACGGCACCAATGTAACTCAATGGTCAATCTCCCACATGTGCAAAGACAGAAGCACCCGAACGGACACAAAAGCAAAGATGGAACCAAGCAAGGAAGAGATACCCCTACAATCCAACATGAAAACACAACATTTTATAAGGGAAAGTCGCGCATGCGCGAAAAGACTTCATGATGATAGGATCGCAGATATGAATATATATATGATTAAGAATGCTCATTTAGATTCAAACAAAGCACAATTTCTTTCTTTGAAAAAGGAATAGTAATAATGTTGTAAAAAATATCTAGGGTGATTTCTTTTCAATGCATCATTTATTATTTTATTACATTCATAAATGCAGTCTTTTTTAAAAGTACTGTAGTTTCTGTTTCTTCTGAAGTATCCGATAATAATATTTCTGAATATGTTTTTAGTGAGGTTTGAATTCCAATCAATGATATTATTAATTTTGATATTGTATGAATTTCTCTTGTCGTGTATGGTTGTATAAATATTTCGTGTATGGTTGTAAAAAAAAATACATTATTTTTTCTTCTTGTTTATATCCTTATATGCCACTCTGGATGCAGAGCTGCTAAGCGCCACATCCTCTGTAGGGTTTCTATTTTCTCCTTTACTTAAATAGGAGTTCCTTTCGTGATATACTTATTTTTATATGTATATATATATATATATATATATATATACATATACATATATATATATATATATATATATATATATATATATGGCATTCGAAATTTAAGTACTTGATAACGCCAATCTCTCTATAGCGAAACATTCATGATTTTAGCACGTACTAATTGCTTTTTATCATTTCTCTAGACTATTATTTGCTAAAAAAAATTATAATATAGGCATCATTTTACAAGTATTAAAGTAGTAATTAGTAACGCCAATAACATTTGCATTCATCCATTTAAGTGAACTGTTGCCAATTTGGAAAAAGGAACTTAAACGATTATTAAAAAAAAAAGGAGTTTATAGAGAAAATTACTATAAAATAGCATTTTTTCCTTTCTGATATTTGTGATACAAGTACACCTGAACGACATAAAATATTTACGTATGAGAAAATTGAGTCTAGCTTTCCAATATTATAATTGCTATTTTACTGTTATTACAGTTATTTTGGATATTATATCATGATAAATATTATAACTGCTATAGACATGATTTGAACCTCTGTCTACGATTATAAATTTACCAATTTATTTCAAATAATGGCAATATCTCACAAAATAATTTTAACAAATTGCTCTATAGAAATAACATTCTGTAGACGATATTTATTTCAAATATCATTTGAAGAAAATTATATCAATTTTACTTAGCTATGAAATGAAATCAAATGTGTTGTTTATAGGCAGCCATTTTCTATATAATTTATCAGATTTAAATAATAAAGAAATGGATAGAAAATAAATTTTATATATAAATGGTATTATATTTTTGATAGGATTATTTATATCAGCTACGTAAACAGGATATAAGATTACGGCAAATATTGGTATTTCAAAACTTTTAAGCCATGTGTTTTATTTTAGCAAATTAAATTTACTATCATACATTTACGAATGAAATAAAAATAAATAAAATAACTTTTGCTATCGGTTCACGGCTTCATTTTGACCTATATTGACCCCACTTCCTATTTTTGTAATTTGGTTTACAAATGGAGCCAGGATGTTTTATTCTTCACATATGACTTTATAAATAATTTTATATAGCGATAACAGAGGTTCTAAAATGAATTTTTAGGGGAATAAAACTAAATAATAGAATTTTTTGAAGAACAATACCACCTAAAGTTTAAACACGTATTAAATCACGAGCAATGCTGGGTATATTTGCTAATATAACATATAGCTGAGAGCAAAAACCTTTCTATTATTTAAGACTAATTTTCGTTTCAAAACACGTCGAAGCATTTAGTCGCTGTCTAAGCTTTAATGATACAATAAAACGTTGAAAGAAATAAAATAACTAGACGGAAATGAAGAAACAAAACACATTTCGATCCACTTATTCGAGATCACCCCACCTCCTCCCCTTTCGTCCCTTCCCCCCAAATCTCTAACAATCCCCTGTTCCCTCATCAGCTGCGACAAGACAGAATAATAAATTAATAGCCCCAATTAAAAGCGAGCTCGAAAATCGCAACGCGAACAGCGAGCGCCATCTATTGATTTAATTAAGAACCCTTGTTCCTGGAATTCCCAAATGTTTTCATCATTAGGATACATTATTCAAAAGCAGAGTTACAGGGGTAAAGGAGGAGGAGGGATTAGGAGTAGGGATATTTGGGGTGGAAATTAGGAAGGTTAAGGGTTGGAGACGTGTAATCAGTAATTAAAAAATGAAATTTGTTGATTATTCTCTGATGATTTTATAGGAAAGAGCTTATGAATATATTGGAGGGTTTATAAATTTGCAGTTTATCAGAAATTGGTCTCATTTTAGAAACTAGATTTTTGCAAGGATGCAAAATCTAACAGCGGAATTGATTTGATCAATGTTTCAGTTTCTGATTGAAAAATACCTTTGTACATCATGAAACCAGATCTTTAAAGATAAGGGAGAAATACAAAATTTCTTTAAAATAATTAAGAGTATGGGGGGGGGGGGGGGGTAAAGCAAAGGACGGTTAAAATATAATTTACAGTAAAAGTGGTTAAACGAGAATTGTGAGCAAAAGTTTTTAAAATAGGAATGACAAAAATATTAATAAAGATATTAAGAGTAAGAGTATTTAAAAGAAAAAAGTGTAAGTAAAAGATATAAAGGTACTTGGGAGTGTGAGTAGGATAAAAAATTCTCTCAGAATAAGAGTATTTAAAAAAAAATGGAAAAAAATAACAGCAATAATATAAAAAAATCTGATGTGCGCAACACATGACTTTCCTTATATAATGTAATGAATTTACTACATTTACAGTAAAAAAATAGGTTTTTCTTATAGTAGATGCTAATATTCTTTCCAAGATATTGAATTTTCGACAATTAGTCATCATTTTCATTAATTTAGCGTCATTTTTATCCATTTGGCGAGATTTTCGTTAATTTGGCAACATTTCAAAAAGTCGCCAAGTTGGCGACATTTCGCCAAATTCGTCGCCAAAATCTCGCCAAGCGTTATGGATGAAGAAATAAGTTGTTCTTACAGCAGATAAATGACTATTGGCGTTCAAATACAAAAGTATTACTCAAAGTATCTTTTTTCATGAATGGAACGAGATAGATACACGAGAATGATGTCAGCCAATTTATCGCATGGTATTACATATGAAAAGTGAACATGTTTCTCAATAGGAAATATTTTTTTTTTCATTTTATATGACTTTTTAATAATTTTTTTGAAAAATGTGCAATATCTAGAGAACGGTTCATGTTAGCGTTCTAAAATTTATGTCAATCGTTTTCTAATGAAAAATTACATAAATGTCTATTTGCGTAACTTTATTAGTGGTTTAGATTTTATGACGATTTTTTCAAAATTTTATTCGAAAATTTAGGGGGGTTCTGAACATTCGATTACGCATAAAAACAATAGGCTTCCAGTGTTTACGGATTGTGATTTTTGTACCAAATTTGGTTCGAATCGGTCCATTCGTTCGTCAGTTATCGTCTCCACAGACTCACTGACACACACACACACACACACACACACACACACACACACACACACACACATACACACACACAGACATCACTTCAAAAATGTTTGATTCGTGATCAGGGATGCTTGAAACGTGCTCTCCCGTCGAAAACTCGATTTCGAATTTTCGACCCCGTCACAATACTTTCCTTATACATTATGTATATAAGGAAAGTAAAAATTGAGATAAAGAGTGGTATGAAGAAAATTGAGAATAAATATTATTTGAGTTCTCAAATATGAGGTTTGCTTCTTTAAGGTTTGCTTCATTTGTATGCCATTCGATTTGAAATATTAATAAGGAATAACTTAAATCGGCTAACAAAATATTATCAATAAATATAATAACTATAGAATACAAATTTATAGTTAAAAGCATTTGTATTATTAAAAAAATCTAATGTGGGCAGTACATGACTTTCGATATATAATGCAATTAAGGTATTTCTTTTACAGCGAAAATATGATGTATAATTTCTATGGCACAATGTTTTTAAAGTTGCGCTTTTCCAGATGACAACATGGGAAACTATTTCGGAGTATTCAATCAGCTGATATTTCACGTAACTCTAAATTAAGATTGATCAATATTGATAGCCTGTATATTAAAATACTTTAAAAATTAAATTATTAATTTGAAGTCATTTCTAATAAAACATTTCATAAGAAATTATCATTTATGTAACATTATTATAAGTTCTGATATTTTAAAGATTTTTTGAAAATTTAATTCGAACATTTGGGGAGGTCTTCCGAATATTCGATTGCGTGCTTTTAGTATTCACGGATTGTAATATTTGTACCAAATTTCGTTCGAAGAGTTTTATTCGTTTGTGAGACATCGCTTCCAGACGCACACAGCGAGAGATAACCTCAAAAAACCGATTCTCGTTCAGGGATGCTTGAAACGTGCTCTTTCATTGAAAATTCGAATTCAAATTTTCGACTCAGTCATAATACTTTCCCTATACATTATTACTATGTATATAGGGAAAGTGATAATTAAAATAATATGAAATGATTTTTTTTTCTTACAAGACAATCAACAAATAAATACATAAAATGATTAAGATTGCGGGGGGGGGGGGGGGATGAGAGACGAAAGAACATTTTTGCAACAAACATTTAATATATACCTTTATATTTTAGTTAAGAATTAACTCATACGCATTAATCATATGTTTCTTACATGATAAAAGAAAATGTGTGTGTGTCTGTGTCAACTGTAACGAAAATCAAAGGTTCGAAAAGCGACCAAATTGGGTAGAGAGGTACTTTAAATCTCCGGGCAGCACGGTTCGACAAGATTATTTTTTTTTAATTTTAATTTGTTTAAAAATTATGGACTTTTAAAGCTCCAAATCGGCCATTTTCCACTATTTGTCAAATCTATTAATTTATCACAGCTGCAGACGATTTTCCGTTCCTGACAGTTGTTGCTAAAAGAAGTGGTTTATCGGTTTTCTAATTCTGAGAATTTAAAATATTTCGCTGCGTTTTTTTTTTAATTTAGTATTATATTATCATTATGAATATTTTGTGTTAAAATTAACAGAAATCTAGTCACAAACCGCTGAGATAGCGTTTAATATTTTGGATTTTTCATTTAGGGAAACGTTTCAAATTTGGAATCCCATTTACTGGAACAGACGATTTCTAAATGCCAAAGATAAAGGCAGATGTTTTGATAAAATAGCAGGCATTTTGTTGAAATGAAAAACTGCTGTTTCAAAACTTTTTCAAAAAGTAGATATAATTTATTGTTTTTCTAACTTTGCGAATTTAAAATATTTCGTTCAAATTTTTATATTATCATTTTTATATTATCATTATTGTGTTGAAAAATGGCATACTTCAAAACTTGCTGAGATAGCATTAAATATTTTGAATTTCATATTTTTTTGCATTCTTCTGTTCATGTACATTATAAATTACACATAGTGCTGTTATAGGTAAAACGAAGCGTGGGAATGATTTTGGTTCAAAACATGAGATTTTGGAAATTGAGTAGTGTTATTTGTATCTGTAATATTTACGTAGCGGGAGCATGTTTAGAACCCAATCAAGGTCCAGTAATTCCTAGTAGTTAATAATAGGCAAAAAGAAATTCAGAAGAATATATATTTATACTTTTAATCTAACTCTCCCAATACAATCCTACGAGGTTCTTTAAAAACAAAGTTAACATGTCCTTATTCACACGGAATATATTTTCGTAATGCCTACCATAAAATAGACAATAAAACACAATTTTATATGAGAAACAGAATATCAACTTTTTTTTATCATGTTTACTTTAACATAATTATCCAAACACGTCAAATACAAATTACATCACCCCCCTCCACACACACACACACAAACTCCAACCCACGTAACTTTACCAAATAAGTAAATGAAATCATTATTTGCTTGTCATGATATTTCCCCTAAAAATTTTCCTTCCATCCATAAATCCCATAAAATAACTCCTCCCCTCCATATCACTCGCCCTCCCTACAGTCATTTTATTTATTTAGAATTGTGATAAATATGTTTTTTATTCTATTTTTCTTTTTTTTTTATTAAAGCACGTATGGAATTCCTTATCTCCGTGTTCCGAATAAAAATTGTCGTCTGCCAATAGAGCTTGAAATCTGATGCCACTCTGCGGAACATAAACTTCACTTTAAATTGTTTTTCTTATCGTTCTAAGGAGGAAAAACACTGATACAATGACGGTGTAGAGGAAATTAAATGAGTAATAACATTAGAAGAATAATAGAACATCAACATTTGCATAAGTAATCTAATTTTTATTATTTTAAAGAGATTTTAGCGTCGTTTTTATTTGCAAATTTCTTTTTATCGAGAACTGAGTTCATGCGTTACTGGTTGGCGATTCGAACACGTTAGATAGAGCAATAAAAGACCGCTATCGGTGTTCTTAATAGCTAACTATTACCATAAATTCTGGTGAATCTGTTGTTTAGGACTTCGTCAGTTTTTTATTGGACACGAGATAATGCAAATTTTAGAGTTATTTCTTTAATGATGCGACATTTTTCTAATATTTTTAAGACGTAAGACGTCATCACCTTATGGCTAAATACATTTTTAACATTGGTGTTTATGACCGCACTTAAAATACGTCTTATATCACAGTTTGGAATTTTAAGAAAGCATATTGGAATAAATATGAGCAGTAAATTAAATCTGAACTACTAAAAGCAATTCAGTAAAAATCTAGAGCTTCAAAAGATATTATAACACTGCAAATCTTTCAGAAATACATTTTAAACTTTCTCATACTATGTAATACAGTATAGAGAAATTATTTTCACGAACACTTTCAAATTCGAGATTTTGACGCCTATATATGTTTTAGGTCCTCCTGAACACATTTTGACTGTTTTTGGAGTGTTGTCCGTCCGTGGTCGATTTTTTGTGCACACGATAGCTGTCACAAATATTAATAGATTGTCACAAAACTTTATATCCGGCTTTGTTAACGAAAAATCTAGAGCTAGATAGAATATTTTTTTATTCGAGCGAAAACTTCGAAATTTATTCAAAATTTTGTATTTCCTTTACATGGCACCACAGGACAAAATTTCACACAATCATGCATAAAAGGGGTTATTTATGGCTCAATGATCACGATATTTTATAGTTTCAATCATTTATGTGAAAAATAACCACGAGACTATTTTTGTGTTCGCAATGTCATTAGCACCCCCTTTGGGGGGGGAGTTACCCCCTTCGTGGTTCATTGTCAAGTTTGGTGTCAATCGAAATATGTTTTCAAGTCCTTTAAAGTGAAGGGTAACACGCTATAATTGTAATTATTTGGATTAACAATAATGATTTTTTA
Source organism: Amaurobius ferox (assembly GCA_951213105.1). NCBI lineage: Eukaryota > Metazoa > Arthropoda > Arachnida > Araneae > Amaurobiidae > Amaurobius > Amaurobius ferox. The sequence continues at coordinate 128,543,340 of OX578150.1, read as the reverse complement.
AATTTTTTTTGTGTAAAATTTGAAAAAAAATCACCAGCTACTTAAAAATGGATTCTGGTATGAGATAGTCGAGTGAAACCACATGCCAGTTAATTTTATTAAGCACGTCGTTTTTCCCATGTTAATCTACATAAAAGAAAAGTATATTTTTGCTTGATGGAATTGTTAAACATCCTTAGCTGTTATGTTTTCTTTTTACAAAAGATATAGATTATTGAATACAAAGATGGTGATCGGTTACCAGTTTTGAAGTGTTCACACCCTAAACTTTATTGAGAGACACTCGTAACACTGTTTCTATGACGTTATAAATTATATTCAGTTGCGAAGTGATATAGTTTAGTGACGTCACCAAAAAGTTATTATTAATGTGCATTGTAGATATTTTAAGCGTTATCTGTTCTTTCTCTACTTCTTTCTTTGAGTTTTTAAATGTCCCTGTATCTAAGAACAGCAAATGCAATAGATTCTGGTTAATTTCAATTCTAGGAGCACGGCCGGTGGGATTGTATTTGGAGTCCTTTTCAAAATTCCAAATATCTAACCTTTATAGCACCATGCAGTTGAAGTATATAAATTCTCGTTACCATTTACATACTGTTGCGAACTTGTAAAACGAAATCCTTTTTACTTTCCTTATATACATAATGTATAAGGAAAGTAATTGTGACGGGGTCGAAAATTCGAAATCGAGTTTTCGACGGGAGAGCACGTTTCAAGCATCCCTGACCACAAATTGAACATTTTTGAAGTGATGTGTGTGTGTGTGAAAGTACGTGTGCGTCAGTGAGTATGTGAAAACGGTATCTCACGAACGAATGGAGCGAATGGCGTTGTATTTGAACGCCAATAGTCATTTATCCGCTGAAGAATAACTTATTTCTCCGTCCATAACGTTTGGCAAGATTTTGGCGACGAATTTAGCGGAATGTCGCCAAGTTGGCGACATTTATAAATGTTGCCAAGTTAACGAAAATCTCGCCAAATGGATAAAAATGACACTAAATCAATAAAAATGACGATTAATTGAAGAAATTTCAATATCTTGGAAAGAATATAAGTATCTAGTATAAGAATAACATTTGTTTTAAGTGTAAAAGTAGTAAATTCATTGCATTATATAAGGAAAGTCATGTGCTGCCCACATCAAATTTTTTTTTTTTAAACAGACGGAATAAACATCCGGTAAAATGAGTGCAACATTATAGCAACATGAATGCAAATCATGTGCAACATTAAAAATCAAAATAGTAAAAGAATACTAGTATGTAAGTATATTTTGAATGTTGTAATTAATAAAATCCCAAACTATTTAGATTATATCCATAAAATTGTAAGATATCATGCGCGCATAACATATCATTCTATCGACAAAAAATATATGTAAACTATAATCATATTTTATATAACATTTCTCAATTTTCAATTTTTTTTTTTAAAGAAGAATATTATTTTCCTCTACTTTATAAATTTCATTCCGATAACTTTAATTCTAAAAAAGTTTAAACTTCTATTGATTCTGTCAAGATTTTAGTAATTTAAGAGTAAAATGTCCCCTTAAGCACCACATTAACTTTGTACTCTCCTAGTAGAGTATTTCAAAAGGTAACAAATCGAAGAGAGATGCAAAAATTAATAGACTAATTTTCTAATGCTGAAAATATGATCCGGCAAGAAAAATTAAGTAAGAAATTAAATAATAACTAGAAAATTCTGGAAATCCTGGCGACACTTTATCTAAAATGGCGCTCCTGCTCCATCGTCTGTGTGTGTTACGCACTAACATTGCACAGGTTAACATTTAAAAAAGTACTTTAAAAACATATAAAATATGCAAACATAAAAATATATTTTACATATAAAATATTTACATAATTTTGAATACCAGATAACAAATTAAATATCATGACGAATTAAAATTAAAACGTTTGATGTTACTCCTACTATACAATATGAATCGAAAAACATTTGATTTCTGCTAGATTATATGATTCCAAAATGGTGGATATTCCACACTTTGGATGGAAGACCCCACCTCCGAATGTGGTAACTGGGAAATAATAATTCTCAGAAATAGCAACTTTTTTTTTTATTTCCTTTTAATACAGAACTAATTTTTTATTCCTTTAAATCAAATTTTTAAAAAATACACAATTGCTTAATAATATTCCTGAGGCGAATTTCCTGTCTTTCAAGGAAGACATAACAATTAAAATTCAGGCTAGAGTTGAAAAATAATCTGGAATAACTTATCTATATTTTTATTTTTTTTTTTCTCTCTCCATTTTAACACTATTTTTTCAAGCGATATCGAATAAGAAAAACTTTGAACAAAACCGTATCTTCTGGAGCAGAACGACGCCATGACAGCGGAAGTGACGTCATAACGCTTGGTCGCTCTCTGTTTGCCTCGTAGGGATAAAAGGGAAAAACGTGTTCCGAGCAAATGGAAGAATTTTTTTTTTCTATTTCCACCTTAGATCAGGTCCTATTCCACTTTTTCATTTTATTTTATTTTAAACGGTAAAGTGGGAGTTTTTGTACTTTAACCTTTCTTATTTCGCCTTCCACCCCCCTAAACCCCCTGATTCAAGATGGAAGGAATAAAAATGAGAAGAGGGCCATTTTATTCTGTCCGTTACTTAGAGGTTTAACTCAATTCACGAACTTTAGAGTCTAAAAGAGCTGCGTTAAAAGTAAGAAGTGCTTGATGCAAATCTTTAAAGTTCAGTAGTCGTTTTTAACTATAGATCGTTTGACAGAATATTTGTATGAAATTATTACTGCCTGTTTAATTTCCAGCTGCTTTTCTTAAATTTAAAGTTTTCTTCCAATATGGGATAACATACATTTTTTTACACTCTTGTTACTCAGTTTCAATTTTTACTACTCTGCTTCACACCATGTTCATTAAGAGAAATTCCCCCTCCCAGTTATTAATGTATACTATATATATATATATATATATATATATAGTAGAAAGAAGTAATAATAAAGTAATTAATTAAAATAATCGTGAAATATTAACTTTACCATAGAAGCAAGACCATTACCATAATGCCGATAATAGAAAAGATCAGCACCGGCCCATATTCGAAGATTAAAAAGAATTAAATTCATCTTCAGATCTGAGTATTTAATTCTAATTAACCCAAACAAATACATGTTTCACATTGGACAATGGTACATTACTATAAATGTCCAAACTCAGACAATATATATATATATATATATATATATATCTGATGTGGACAGAACATAACTTTCCCTACATAATGCAATAACTTTACTTCTTTCACAAAGCATTAATAATACAAAGAAATAATAATATATATTTACAAGATTCACGACACAAATTAAACTGATTTTTTAAATTGGCACTTTTCTTGATGACAACATCAAAAATCTGATGTGAGCAGCACATGATTTTCCCTACAGACGCAAAATTTCTTTGCTTCTTCCTTACATTAATTAAGTTTAATTGCACAGCTTGGGAAAATTACAAGAAATAAATTATATATCTCGAGAACGGCGGTTCATCTGAGACAAATGAGGTTAGGCTTATACTTTTCATTGTCATTTAATCAACACAGAAATATATTTAGTTTTTTTCATTTCGATTGTGTCATTTTGCAAAAATAAAAAAAAAACGAGTCGCCTACCAAATTTTGTAAAATTCTATGGAATAATTTTAGGTTGCACAGACACACACATACAGCCGCCAAGATGAAAATGGCTTTTTGTGTTCTAGAGGGTTCGAAACGTGTAGATCCGTCGAAAACTCGAGTTGCGACTTTCGACACGATTTCAATACTTTCCCTATACGTATATAATTATACATTGTAGAGAATAAAAATCCATTTCAACGTACTAATTTGACTTTTATTTCACGTAAATCTAAATTGACAATTAAAAAACTGTGAGAGGGTAATGAGTTGGAATTAATTTCAAGAATGAGCTCGGGACCTAAGGACTCGAATTATAAATAAAACTTGATTTAAAAGAGCGAATTCATAGCGGGGGGGGGGGGGGGGGAGGTGTTAATCCCTGAATTTAAATCGATACATTATAAAGATGATCTCACTTCTATTTAAATAAAATTGAAAATCTACCCGTGTGTGTGTGTGTCATCATCACGGAAGGACGGCTGCGCCAAATTTCATACAATTTTGTGAATGGTCGTAAAATATAGTCCCACTTAAAATTGAGTCTAGGTTTTGAGTTTCTAGGATGTGTGTGGGGGGGGGGGGGGGGGCTTCGATATATTAATAAAAAACACGTTGCAAATATTTCGTTTATTTGAATGAATGAAAGTAAGATTGATATTCGTTTAAAATATTGTATGCATCACTACTTATATTGAGCGATAAATTGTGTTTTCGTCTGTTTATTATTTCAGCACGGGATAATTCACTTATTTCTTTTTTGTCAAAATTATCACAAGATTTCAAGTATAAAGTTCCAAATATTAAACATTCGCCACAAATTGTTAATAAAGTTTTTTTTTACATATACATGGTGCCCATTTATATCCGTTACCCCCCCCCCCCCCTTAACTTCTAAACGGTGATAGCTTAGGCCATAAAGTTGGTGTCTAGGTATAGTAAAATGGCTATGCGCTACTCGATGAAACAACTTACAACGCCATCTATCGGCAAATTCTGGAATTAGCGGCCCTATCTCGTAAACGGTGAAAGATACGTGAAAAAGGTCAATTAGAAAGTTGTAGAGCACTCTCGATTTAGTACGAACCTTGCACACATTCATACTCAAAACAGAATGCAAAAAATGAACATTTGTTTGATTGTGAAGCGAAGCGAGAAAAGACCACCTTACGGACTAAAATTGAGGTGTTATGGCGCAGGGGAAAAGCACGTGATTCGCATTCATGAGGACTATGGTTCTGTCCCCACCGGTTGCGTGTTTTACTGAATGTCTCTACAAACCATGAAAACTTTCTGCTGATCCTGCAAAATTGTCTCTCCAAACACACAGCTCAACTCAACCATGCCTGGCATAAAAATCACATGGATCTCATGTATTATGCAAATGAGGATGGAACGTCATACCTATTCACCAGAGATTACTACTATAAAAAGGATGTTTCTGCTGGGTTGTACGTTAAAGCGGAGAGTTATGGCAAAATTTGACAGTAACGAGTATTGCGAGATGTTGTTAATTTACGGTGAATGTGGATGTAAAGCAAAATCAGCTCCAAGCTGTATCGTGAACGTTTCCCTCAAGGACCGCATCCTACATGGCAGACCATCTTGTAAAAGTTGTAAAACGTTTAAGGGAGACGGGCTGCGTGACCAGCCGACCTCGAATTCGTACACCTCGTAATGCAGGACGCAAAGTGCAACCTGAAGATGTGCTAGCATACGCTCTCGCCCATCCTCAGAGCAAGCAGCACAAGAATGATCAGTGAAAATTGTGGCCTCTCAAAAGCCGCGTCTAGAAAATCTTGAATGAATCAGGTGCTCATCCATACCGATCCACACCTGTGCAGGGATTGCACCTGCCAAGAGATGCTGAGAGACGTTACACGTGGTGCAACTTTGTGATGAATAACTTAGAGGTCCACCCAACATTCCTGGCAGACATAATATGGACGGATGAGACATGTTTTTCGAGGAACGGAATGTTTAATAGACAGAACGTTCATACCTGGTCGCTGGAAAATCCGAGATATGCCGTCGAAGTTCGACATCAACAACGCTGGTCGATTAATGTTTAGTGCGGAATTTTTAACGACAGGCTCATTGGACCAGTATTTTACGAGGGCACGTTAACGGGACAACGGTACTTGCAGCTTTTGCAGGATGTAATAACCGACTTTGTTGAGAATCTACCGTTGCACCAACTCCTAAATGAATGGTTCCAACATGACGGCGCACCTCCGCATAAGATTTCAAACGTTCAGCAGTACCTAATAGAGACATTCCAGAATCAAGTCATCGGGTACGGTGGTTCCGTCGAGTGGCCTCCGCGCTCACCTGACTTGACCCCATTGGACTTCTTCTTATGGGGACACATAAAAGGGCAGGTATATGCGACCCTTACGCCAACATTGCAGGATCTTCGACGACGCATTACTGATGCTTGTGCGTCCGTAAGACCTGCCATGTTGCACAATGTGCAGCGAGAAATCCAGTCCAGAGTGCAAATGTGTATAGTGGCTTAGGGAAAGCATTTTGAGCAATATACTATTGCAAATAAATGATCCTGAAGACAGGGATGTGTCTCAGTTTCTTTCTTCCACTCTTTATGACATGACAATTTTCGAAATCGTGACCAAATAAATGTTCATTTTTTGCATTCTGTTTTGAGTATTAATGTGCGCAAGGTATCTTTTCGTACTAAATCGAGAGTGCTCTACAACTTTCTAATTGACTTTTTTCACGTATCTTTCACCGTTTACGGGATAGGACCGCTAATTCCAAAATTTGCCGATAGATGGCGTTGTAAGTTGTCTCATCGAGTAGCGCATTGCCTTTTTACTATACCTAGACACCAACTTTATGGCCTAAGCTGTCACCGTTTAGAAGTTAAGGGGGGGGGGGGGTGAACGGATATAAGTGGGCACCCTGTATATTCCATGCAGCGAGTAGGTATACAGCTAGTCAGGGGCGGCAAATAGGGGGCGCGAGGGGGCGCGGTCGCGCCCCCAAATATTTCCTCGTTGTCTATCGGCTTCTCCCTTTTTTTATCGACTGTCCACTGATCAGTTTTCTCACGTTATGGAGCTTCAAAAGCGCCAAATTTCACAGTGATGTTCCCACTTCCGGCGGGAACGATTCCTTTTTAACTTGAAAAGATAGGGGTTATATCAACCTTTTCATTTGAAAATTTCAAGTGTCCGATTAAATGTATATATAGTTAGTGCATGCTCATACATTCCTTCTGCTAGAAATGCATTTCAGCAGCTCAATGCATTGTATTTTTTATAGAAACATTATATAAAAGACATGCTATTTTCGAAAATATTCACTCATCAACAAATACTTTTTCTGGAGGCTCTTCAACTCTACAATCACTAAGTGATACGAGGTGGTCTTCAAGAGTTAAAGCCATAAAAGCACTACTTGATAATTCTGGAATGGTGACTTTAACACTGGAAGAATTATCTGAAAACGATTCTCTCAATGGTGGAAGAGCCGAAGCCCTTTTAACATGCATAACATCGTTCGAATTTTTGTTTACTTTGTTTGTATTGAACATTGTTTTTGATCGATACAATACTCTCTCAAAGCATCACCAGTCATCTGATCTTAATTTTCAGACTATGCAAGCTTTGGCTGAAGCTACTATTGAAACTTAGTTCTTTTCGCACTGATGCATATTTCAATCAAGTGTGAAGTTTTGTTACAGAACTTTGCGAAAAAAATTCTTATTCTGGACCAAAACTGAAAAGGCGTAAAAAAATTTCAAGCGAATTCGGAGGCGGTGAAAAAAATCCCCATGATGATGTGAAATCATATAACAGAATCAATATTCAATATGAAATTATAGATTCAGTATCTAAAGAAATTAAGACAAGATTTAATGAGAACAACATATTTGTTTTGTTTGCCCTTAGTTCAGTATTATCTGGATCAGATGCCGAAAGAGAGAAAGAAAGTGTTTCAAACATATGCAAAGTATATGACTTCCAGAAAGAGGAATTGCTGTGTGAA